>CM046832.1:63629278-63636778 GCA_025618425.1 Heliocidaris tuberculata | reverse complement strand
AATATTTTTACAATTTTTTCAAGAGTTTCTAGAGATTTTCCTGACCCTCCTCGTACATTTCAAGTATGATTTTTTTTCTCGAGAAATTAATTTTTTGTAGCCAATAAACATTTTCCGTTAACACCTGTCACATCCGAAACAGGTTGTCACATCCGAAACAAATTTTAGACGATTCCTCGTCAAACTCGCTCATGCGTAAATTTTAAACCTGATTACCACGTGTTAGTTATACAGCCCATGTCAATGACCATAAAAATGCGAATTACGAAGAATGCACACCAGAATTTTTTTTGTAAGAGGGCATTTTTTGAAAAATAGTGTTTCGGATGTGACATGTTAACAGAGGATTCATAATTATTTTCTGTGTTATGCATAAATCAATAATATCCCTTCTCAATATAATAATATATATTAATTCAAATTTGTAAAAAGTACCCAAGTTATCGACAATAACCAAGGTTGCACTACAATTGTTTGCAATTATTCATGTTAATAGACTAAATCCTCCATTTTTTTAATCACAAAGGGCAGTTTGGTGCCCCATTCTTTCAACAGGAATATCGTACACAACTCTGACATGTACAATATTCTACATATGTGACAACACTGTTTGGCATGGTATACATTCACCTCATGTTATTCATACAGGATACTGGCATTATGGAATAATATTAGTATTTCAAGATATGATAAATGGTTGTTTCGGATGTGACATAATGTTAACATGTGAAGACCTAGTCATAAAGAGGCCTTGCACATGGAAATTCTGTGGATACTGAACTGGCCAATACATTTCACATCTGTAGTCACTACTATACAATTCTTATTAAAACAATTTTTCAGTCTTGATTGATAATTGATATAAATATAAACAAAAGAGAAGTGTGTAGATGTAGATGTACATGTACGTGTAAATACATTCTGATCTAACTTCTATCCATTCTTCACTAAAATTTTCCATTTTTCCGGTTTAAATGGACAACAGCAATTTCAATTCTATTCCTGCAAATGATATAGTTCAGCAATTCAAAATTTATAAAGAGGACAAAGAAAGGTTGTTTTGATTGTGAAATCATGCACATGCATATGAATCATTCAGTATCAGGCCTTGCCTTACAATTTTTAATTATGGATGATATGTCCACGGGCTGCTTCAGCTAGTATGATATATATATATACTGCCTTGTGACGTGATGAGCTGAAAATTTTGAGGTGCCATGGCTGAGCCAAGAAGAATATAAAAAAATTATCAAGAGCGCCAGAACGCATTAATTATACTCGCATATAAATAATTTTAAATGGATGGGGATATCCCCGCCCCTTCTATAAATGAGACGATTCTGCACCATAAAACCGTCGCCCTTCTTGACACCTCTTTATGATATAGAAAATTTGTGCGTTTCTATTTTGACACTTTCCATTTTATTTACATGCTGGGTTATTCAAAGTCTAATTAGGGGGAGTTGCAAGAAACTTGCAATCAATTGCAAGTCAATTTTAGGTCCCAAAATCAATCATAAATTTTGCAATCAATTGCAAATTTGCAATTGATTGCTTGTCTGCTTCTTGCAACAGAAAGTATAAATTGATTTGCTATAGTTAAAATTGATCTATCAATTGCAAATTTGCGATTGATATTTGCAGTCGATTGCAAATAAGTTTCTTGCAGGGGGTGTTTGCAAGAAGCCTAAGTATTGCTACCCTTTTCTCTCTTATATTAGAACAGGCTTTGAAACCGTCATCAATTCTGTCTACTGTGACTTTCAATTTCGGGGGGAATCAAGCGAGGTGATTTACCATTTTGAATGGTAAAACTTTTCATTCTAGGGCACTTCAGATCCTCAATAGTGTGATAAAGCCTAAAGTTATTTTCCCATTTTCTTCCGAATTTCTGGAGGGCTTGTCATCAAGTCCATCCCCGATGTCAGTTGTCACTATTTCACAGCCTTCATGCCTTCATTCAGGTTGAAAAGAAATTTCATGTTAATGTTTGAACATATTGACTATTGTGAAGGGCTCTGGTTTAGTTAGGCCTAAAAGTGGAAACTTTCCCTCCGATAATAAGAAAATTCTGCAGTCCCGTTAAATGATTGCATTTTGATGATTTTTACTTATACTGTTTCAAGCACCATATCCTAATTTTGTTCTTATTAGTTTTACATTTCCAACCCGAATTCCAAGCTTTTTTAGACGAATCAAACGTCAGGATGACATTTTTAGAAATGATTGTCAACTCTAAATAACGTATAGGCCTATAGCAGCAAGTCAACAAGCGCATTTTGTCTATATCTCTGTAAAACTTCTCATCCATTATGGATTCGTCCTAAAAATACTAGAACATCACGGCCGTTACTGGAAGTACCGAATTTCTCATTGAATTGATCGGGGCCGTGGTCACAGACTCTTATTTAGTAGGGTCCGGTTTTTTTTTCAAATGCAGGCGATTATTGTTTGTTGAAATTCCATTACAATTTAGCCCGAAATTCCCTCAAAATCCTTAAAATTGCATTTTTAAAACTGCTTCCACATCAAATATTGTTCAGAATGGAATTCTTAACGCAATTGCACTAGCGTAGCTGAGGGGGGGGGGGGGGGCAGAGTGCCCCTCCCCCTGACAACTTTTCCTCTTTTTTTTTGAGATTTTTTTTTTTTTGCTTGTCAGAGAATTAAGGAAAACATGTGATAACTCCCCCCCCCCCCCCCACCCCCCCCCCCCCCCTACTGAGCGAGTTTTTGGAGGGCTGGCGAGAAGAAAAAAATACGGGTCTCCCTTCAAGCAGAATTTGCCCCTCTTGTAAAAAATCCTAGCTACGCCACTGTGTGCCATACAAATTTGGTGCTTTTAGACAAAAGTGTACAATTTTCAAGCTATGCCGCCCTACTATATAAGCTAGTACCTCCAGACCAAAGATCACTGAACTAGGTTGTGCAACACTGCCCTCTTTTGCTATGTTCTTGCTATTGGCTTTGTTGTCACTAAACACCACTGAACTCTGTCATAGAGTTCAGTGCTAAACACTATCACTGATCTCTACCTAGAGATCAGCATTTCTTTAAGTTGTGGGGAAAAGATATTCAATCATAGGATGGAGCTGATAGCATTATATCATTTTAATGTAAACAATTAATTCACTTTCCCATTGCATTCCTTCCGAGAACGTATATTTTATGTCTGTTTGTCCCTGTCTTGTCTGTCTGTCTCTGTCTTTTTCTCTTCTCCACCTTTCCCTTTAAATCTGCCTCTATCCCGCTCACTTTCTCTCCTTGTCTGTCTCTCTTCCATCGAAATGTTTCATCTCTTTAAAAAAATATTTAAAATAAATAAAAAGAAGAAGACAAAAAGGCAATCAAACACAATTGAAATTATATAATGAAATTAAAGAGGGGGTAATATAAACTGTATACATGGTATGTCAGCAAAGAGTCTCTAAACAGATAATGTGAAAATAATGGCACGACAAAGGACATTGAGAAAGTATAATGATTGTGGCCAAATTGTTTTCTTTTAATCTTTTTTTTTTTTGGCTGTTTTTTTAAATATTTTTTTTAACTTAATTTAAATCGGAGAATTATTTAATTTTCTCATCAAACTTGACACCCCTCCCCATCATAGAGTAGTACTGAACTTATGACTAGTCCTGGTCATGATCGGAATTTTACATTTTTTTTCTCTTAAATGTGTATACCTGTGGAAAGCGGAGTAGACTTAAAGAAAACGGCTTCTTTTAATTTTTGCTATATTCTGGATATGAACAGGACTATGAAGAGGATATGAACCAGGGCGATTCACTAACAGCTAAATTCAATTTTAAGTGAGATAAAATCAATGTTATGATGATTTGATTGGTCTACAGCTTTCAAAAATTGATTTTAGCTGTTAGTGAATCACCCCCCCCCCCCCCCTCGGTTTCTCTCTAATCACTCTCTATAATCACATTATCACTGTGACTGTTACCACCGCTTACATGGCCTTTATTTCACAATGATAGCCGTTTATCTTTTCTTCCTTATTATGTAAACAAGGAAATACCAAACACATTCATGAATACGGTATTTATTAATATTAGATTACAGATCGGAAATACAAAAAACTTACATTGTAATCGAATATGGTTTGATACGCTGCCAAATTACATGTATAGTCTTTTTTATTATGTGTAAGTTGGATGAAAACTAAATGCCGAGAGAAGAGGAAAACTATATATGGAATATAAATAAACACAGTGTTGGACTGAGCCACTGCATTTCATGACATTTCCACGAATCCTCTACCGTTTCAAAAATGTAATACAATCATGTCCAAATGTCACCCTGTCCTGTTTTTAAGAAGCTATTGAGATCGTGGTGGTTGGGGGGGGGGGGGCTATACACCTTCCTCCCTATAATATTAAACAACAAAATATATTCGGGCCATGGATCATGGTCGGGCAATCGTCACCTCACAGTCAATGTGGTGGATCCAGCTAGTGACATGAGGGGTGGGGGGGGGGGGGGACAGGCACCACATCCGGTAAAACTTAATCTGGCATCCATACCATATAAGTACACATCAATACAACAAAAATTTTATGTGACATCTATATCTCATATTGTTCCTCCAGCTGCAGACCCCCCAAAAAAGGTACCTTCACCAGTTGTTTTTCTTTATTTTGCTCTTGCTCTATATCTTATATAATATAATGTACTTCACTTACGAAAAAAAATAAATACGCAATGATTGTATGGCGCTATCGGTGACAATCACCACAAAATAATATCTGCCCTTTCCTTAAAATTTTAGAAATTATAGGAAGTTGATGTTCGGAAAAGAGACGACAACCAATGATGAAATGTATATAGATACAAAGTATTGTACCCTGTTTTTTGCAATACTGGTGTGATAATTTTTTTTTCATATCTACCGACTGGTAACTGGTGAGGGTGAAGGGTCAACGTCGTTCTGAATAGTTTTCGTATGACGTCAGCTTTTTTCTCAATAAGTTGTACCACACAGTTCAATACAATTCCACATTCTTTAGCGTCTTCCCAGTAATAATTTTTGCTTCATATTTAAAAAAAAAAAAAAAGATAATGCAGCAAGTCGTCTTGCCGGAAACATTCATTTTTAGATATGACAGTTAAAGTATTTAGTTATAATATACGCATTTACAGTGGGATCCAACATTTTGTAAAAGAGGGGCCATATTCATCCCCCCCCCAAAAAAAAGGGGGGGGGTAGTTTCGGAGTTGCGTAAATAGGTATGCCACTTAGGCACTTCGGTTGCAAGGGGCAAGGGGCATAGATTGATTCAGGGGCGGATCCAGGATTTCGTATAAGGGGGGGGGGGGCACACAAATGCAGGATTGTCAACTTTGGAAAACTGCTTGGAGGGAGACCCATATTTTTTTGGTATCGCCAGCCCTCCAAAAGTCGCTCAGTGGGGGGGGGGGGGGGGTTATGCGGTCCAGTTACCCTCCATAATCTCTGACAAGCAAGCAAAAAAAAAAAAAAAAAAAAAAAAAAAGGGAGGGGGGCACAATCGCAATTGGGGGGGGGGCACAATGCATTGTTTTCCCTCAAAAAGGGGGGGGGGCACGGGCCGGGATTGCCCCCCCCCCTAAATCCGCCACTGGATTGATTGTTTATCTCCGTTTTGTGTGTTGTTTCCATATCGGCGTCATCACGCGGGGGCAGAAAAGTGTAAATTGTGAGAACTGAAGACCATTGCAGTGCCTCTTCCCCCATTCGCCCTATTTCATTTTATGTATATGGTACGTGTATAAGATGCGAAAGTGGTTTTGCTTTCTCTTTCGTATAAATGGCATAAACACACAAATCTGTTTGTTGTCAAATTCGTATAACCGCAATCACCCACATGTTTGGAGAATGCATGACGAATGCTAGTTTTCAACCAAGTGCCGAGGTGAAATCGTTCGAAATTCAGTAATCTAGTTTTTCATAATGGAAAATTCACTCTTTCTCCATCTATACACGGATTCAGAATTGATCATTTATACACGGTTAAAAAGCCCTAACAGTTACAAGACTGGTTTCCAATGGGGCCTGTGAAACAATTCAAATACATCAATGAACATTACAGATCTGATAAAAATAACATAAATGACAGTGGTATATTAATAGACATATATATATATATATATATATATATATATATATATATATATATATATATATAATATATAATAACTGTGACAGTAATAGAATTATACTACCGGAGAATTATATCAGAATAAAAAATCAAAATGTGGCTAAACAAGATACAGCGCAAATACTCAAAATTTAGAATACAAAAATAGAAATAATTACAAGTTCAAGTAATATATACAGAGTAAAAATATGTGCAGAATCAAAATTAAGATGTTTATTAACAATAATGGAACACATGAAAATGATTGCCGAATTAACATTAAAAAGTACCACCACCAAAAAAAAAAAAAAAAAAAAAAAAAAAACCGGACAAACTCTATCATTTATAACTGTCAGATACAAAAAGGAAACTATTTTATGTTATATTAAAATACCCGAGCAGGTGTATAGGGTATCGCTAATAGTAAAAAAACACAATATAAAATTTCAACAACACAGAAATGCACACACCCAAAATAAGTAGCAAACAAACAAATCGAAGATTCATAGGCATATACGAACTTAGTATAAATATTTTTAAAAAACACGGTACTTTTGATTATGTCGAACTAAAAAGATGATCACGATGGAAAGTGCCAAAATGGATTCATGAAAACGCACAGTACGAAAAATATATCCTGAACGACTCGGTGTAGACTAGAAGTCGGAATGAATCATTAGATTGGTTTCGATCTTTTGCTACTAACGTGCACTCATCAAACAGTGTGAGGGTCCCCCCTTGTTTCTTGTTCTCATTCGGTTGACTGCCTGAGATGGTGATTACCTCCGTGATTGCTCAAGTGGAAGAGTTTTTGAGTTTGGGATGAATCACGGATTGAATCAACAGATTGTCTGATCCTCGAGATCTTTGTCTTCTTGGAGATGACTGAAGTTTCAAAGTGATGATTGGAATAATGATGTCACGCTTGAAGTTCAAGGGTAAGTTCTTGTACACAAATAAGGAGAGGGTGTAAACTGTTAAATAATGATCGACGATACGTGGAGGCTATATGCTCAACAAAACTACCGAAATAAATTGTACATTAGCTTTAAATCTTCATGAATAAGTCGTGTATGCATATAATTATGTTTTCCTGTAGATATACAAATATCAATAGGCCTACTAAATATAGTTTGGACAATAAATCATGCCCGTATACATTATCTTTTGCATGTATTGTTAGAACGATGTCTTGTGCTCCATCTCATACTATAATTTTTGTATGCATCCCTTACTCATGGCTGTTGTAATCTCGCCAAATGTATCATGTTCAATCAACATCATGAGCAAGAACAACAATGAATGTAGCCATCGCAAATTCAAACTTCCCGCCCAGGATGTCCCGTTTCAAACTCAGTGTCACTAATAACGA
>CM046832.1:63568107-63628778 GCA_025618425.1 Heliocidaris tuberculata | reverse complement strand
TATTTTCTCCATTATCTCTCAAGGTGCAGCTTGTCTCCTTTAATAGCTCAAGATATGTCGCAGGAAAATGTATTTGACAAAACATGTTGAGTTCTCAAAAAGACAAGCAGCATCTTTAGAGATAATGGAGAAAATATGAAATTTTGTGTACAAAACATATTGAGAGTTGTACTACTCTTACTGTCACTTTGAAAGCAACATATTCAATTTGAGGATCGCCATAGAAAGTAAAGTGAGACTTTTCAAACTTTCATAACTTTCTCATTTCGTAACCAATTTTGATGGAACTTTTTAAAAAATTGCTTCTCTCTCTCTTTTCATATTAAAACTGATTTTCCTCAGGGTTTCATTCTCCTTTGCTTTTTGCAACTATCTCTTCTTTGAAAATGGTACATGTTCATTCAGTGCTTTGTATGCGGACATTAAAAAAAAACTTGAATCAATGACTAGGCAATCAGCAGCTTTAGGAGTGGCAGGTGGTGTACAGTCAATAACTTTGGATAAAAAGAATGGACAGTTCCTGACAGATTAAAAATTTAAACAAGTCGGTGGTAATACAGACAGAGAGGCTTGTATAGACAGATAATTGTAATGTCTGAAAGAGTGAGACTTGAGCACGATGAGGAACAGGATCAGACTGTACTCCTCTCTCAGTCTCTGGATGACCATTCTGAGGAAGTGCATGCTCACTCCAACAGTGGAGCGCTGGTCACATCCACAGAATGGAGTTTGAATGGAGCAGTTGCACATCGAGATGAGGAAGACCTAACCCATGTTCTTTTGAGCAGCACGAGGAGTCAGTCATAGGGAATATGTGGTTTATACGGAGGTGGAGAGGTGGTTCATTCTGGCCGTATTCTCTCTTCTTGCCCTGGTCCAGTCGTGTGGCTGGAACACTTGGGAACCAATTCAAGATACTGGTAAGTTCTCTGGGACGAACCCACCCCCCCCCCCCCCACCATAAAAAATAAATGACAAAAATAGATAACCTCTGAGGAAATTTTACATGTATGTCTTCAGGGCTGTCAACCCTCCCGCATTTGGAGGGAGTCTCACGCCACGACGCTAATTCTCCCACCGTCCTTCCAGCGTCAAAGCGGGACACTCCCGCCACGATGCCCTTCCTCCCGCTCTCCCGCCAAGCATGTAAATATCCCGCTTTATGAAAAAAAAACCTCCCTCCAAACGTGTAAAATGATAGCTTGTCAGAGATTTTTGGACTTCAAAAGAGACCCAAAATGCTGTGAGGACTGAGGACCTTTTTTTTTTTTTTTTTTTTTTTTGCTTGTCAGAGATTTTTGGACTTCAAAAGAGACCCAAAAAATTGGAGGGCAGGCGAGAGAAAAAAAAAAATCACGAATCTCCCTCCAAGCAGTTCCCCAAAGTTGACAGCCCTGATGTCTTCAGTAAAAAACTTAAAAGAGAGCTCCAGTGAATAAAAAGGTTATCTTCATACAAAGCAATGGCTCAGTTTGACATCTTACACATGTACATGGATCCTGTTGATCCCGAGAGGCAGAGAGTTTGGAAATTACAAGGTGTTCTTCATATACCTCAAAGAACTTGAAGATTGAAGTCAATATTATATGAATTGATCTCCCAATTCTCATGGATAGTTCTTAAACTTCTTACTTAAAGCCAAATCACCATGAGATCATTCAGTATATCTTAGCCTACAGGGCCTAGAATTGGTATGTGCCAGTGTGCCATTGACTATATGTGATCTTGTCAAGGAACTCTTAATTCCTGCCTTTGTGGCCTTAATAGCAACTAAACAAACTAATTTAGTTTGCTTATGTTTATAACAATAACAAATATTATTTCTTGTGATTTACTTTGCAATTGACTGTAAATGATAACTAAAATTAGACCAGCTGTACCCCAAATTAAGAGTCAAGCAAGCAAGAGACTTAAAAAATGTAGCCTATGCATGTACAGTTTACAACAAAATTATTCATGTCCATTTTAATTTTTAAGTCTTTCATATTTTGCTTAAGAATGAAAGGTGGACTAGTGGAATTTGGGCATTGGTTGAATACTTCTAATTGTCAGCATTAGGTGAACAATGATTGTGGTTTCATCTCATTTGCATAACACTGGAAATTCTTATATATATTCATATCCTGGCATTTTTAGAAGTATTCATGAATTTCATACCTGGTCTAGGGCCTAGGCATGGCATTGAGGCATATTTTTTGGGGGAAAATGCCTATTTAGACATTTGTAAGATTCTGTACTTGTTTTGCAACTATTCAAGTAAAATTTATGAATAGTTTTGGACAAGCCATCTTTTGCATTAAAAAAAGTGAATATAATACCCCTGAACTATCAAATTGTGTAAATTGTCTGATGTAATTATTCTTAAGCAGGGTTCCCACTTAGCGGAGTTATAGTGGCAAGTTATGGAGAGTTGTGGCGAGTTGCCTCAAGGAGGCACTCACGATAACCCGCGTAAAGCTCTTCATGTAACTCGGGATAACTCACAACAACTCGGCACGGCTCGGCGTAACTCGTTGGATCTCTGCACAACTCTCCTTGAAGTCGCAAGCAGTTCCAAAATTTTTGAACATGTTCAAAATTTTCACTAACTCGTTGTAACTCGTGCTGAACTTGTTTGCACTCGTAATATACTCACAATACTCGCAACATACTCGCATTGCTCGTAAAAAGCTCGAGATGCACTCTTCATAACTCGCCACCTTCAAGTATACCCGAGTGCTATTCGAGTTTCCAAGAGTGGGTTATGAGTACTACGATTGTGTTACGAGTTAGGCGGAGTTGCCCACGAGATTAGCGCGAGTTTAGATTGAGCACGGCGACTTACAGCGAGTTTAGATCGAGCACGGCGACTTACAGTGAGTTTCATATGACCTTGTTCAGAATGAATTGGAAGCACACCATGATATGTCAGCTGGCCTGTAAATATGCAGTGATTTACATTTTCTCAAAAGTATTTTCAAGATAGAACACATTTATTCAACCCTAAACATACACAGAAAAATAGGCCATCGCCATTGCATTTCACAACTACCAACAAACAAGGTAAAAAACATGCCTCGGCTCAAGAAATCCAAGAGTGCTGGACATTGCGATAATGGACATTGCTGTAGTGGACATTGCGGTAGTGGGCCATTCTTTGTAAAGCGAAACTTTTTTGACAAAAAAAAAATGAAGTTAATTCTTGCTGTTTTAGAATAGTATATTCTTGAAGAGTAATGTCTATTATAAAACGTGTTCAAGAATGTAGCCATCCTGATTGGTCAAATAACACCACGTGACCGTGCAAAAAAAAAGTGATAACGCACGGCGAGGGGACTAACGCACGGCTAATCCGGATCAAACACTAAGATTGTAAGAAAACACTAAGATTGTAGACCCGTTTTATAAAACTTTTAATACATGGTTGTGAGGTCGTGCATTAGTGCGATCCAGCAACACGCAGGTTTTTATCGTGGTGTCTAACACACTCGGCTACGCCTCGTGCGTTAGTACACCACGATAAAAACCTTTGTGTTGCCAGATCGCACTAACGCACTCCCAACCATGTATTAATAGTATAAAGTTAAATGGATCACATTAAAAAAAAATTAATTGAAGACCCAATTATGCTAATTTGCATACAATTACATAGGCATAAGTTAAAGTAAAAAAAAAAAAAAAAAATCCTTTTTTCACCATAGAATAGTCATCTCTCAGTATTAGCTTTAATAGTTGTTGTTACTACATGTATATAGTGAAATCATACCCTTCCTTGGTCCTTTTGCAAGTATTTAAGTTGAAGGAAAAGGAAAATTTGTCTATGCATTATGTAATAATTAACATGCATAATTAAGTAATTCTAATGTCACACACGTGACCCCAAAACATGAAAAGTTTATGCTATTTTAAAAATACAGTTTGGATAATATATATTTTCCTGTCATAAGCTAACTTGTATGTGTCCTCCATCTCACCAAATATTATTCCAAATATGATTCTCGTTCTTTAAATATCGCCAAACTAACTTTGTCACACACGTGACCTGAGTGCAAATGGTCAAGTGCATATGTACTGGGCAAGTCATGTGTACAGTCTTTTTCATCTATTATTGTTGAGTTTGACGCATTAATTCTGTTTTCAATTTTTGAATTCTTCTTGATTAATCCTCTGATATATACATGTATACATATCAATTACGGTCAAAGTGTAATAAGCTATAAAGTTCAGAAAACAAACTGAAGATGAATATACTTGTATATCAGCATGAAAGCTTTTGATTTGTTTACTTTGATTCTTTGGTCTGAACATTAATAATAATGATAATACTATAATGAAAATGATATATAATAATAATAATACTTACAATAACAATAATAATAAGAAGTAATAATAATAATAGTTATATGTCTTGTTTACCTCATCAATACTAAATGCTGTTCTTCCTGAGGGCCCTACAAGCATATACCCTGGTTTTAGCACGACAACCGTAGCGCTCAGTGCATTCAAGAAATAAATTCTACAGGTACTCACTTATACTACACCTGGATCGAGCATGGCAAATGCAGATAAATGTCTTGCCAAAGGATGTTAGTGCAATGGCAATTAAATTGAACCCCATACCTTGTGATCTGCAGTACGGTTACATGTAGTTGGTTACTTATCTACTAGACCAAAACACCTCCACAGTAACTCAATAAATATATCAGTAAATGATGTCCATAAATGTATGAAAAGTAAAAAGAAAAAAAATTGTGTTCCCTGTGTATTTTTCATAAAGAAATGATGTGAGAATCACTTTCTACCGTATTAATGATAATTCATATAGAGCTATTGCAAAATGAATTAAAAATACTTAATATTATGATTTTTTTTCAATAGTTCACCAAATCTGTACCTATGGCATGTCACACACGTGACCATACATCATGATACAAAATATTACATAACAAAAATCTTATGCAATTAACTCTCAACAGAATTAATGTTATTTTCTAAGAAATAGAACCATGTAATATAACTACCATAAATTATATGAACATTAAAGCTTCTGAAAATTCAGAGAGATTTAAAGAAAAAATGTAAGTTTAAAAAAACCTGCTTCTGTGCGAGGTCACACACGTGACCTGAACGGGTTGACCTCTGACATAGAACAGGTATCATCACTGAAATTTTTTTTTTTTGTTATTTAATCCATGTACCTATGTCTGTATTTACTGTATATACAGGAAAAATCAACACACTTGGTAGATTATTAACATTATAGAGCTCACAGTAGCCCAGTTCCCTTTCTTTTTTGTTTGTTTTTTGTTGTTTTTTTTTTGTCACACACATGACTAAGAATGGCCCCTTTGCACCACTTTGGTCTCCTCCTGAACATCTGTTTTTTCTGCGGCGCCTCCATGACAACAGGGTCGCACAAATTGTGCAGAAGATCAAAGTCTCTTCTTCCTCAAGCAGAGCGAAAGTGCTTCTGGCAGCCATCTTTATTTTGCAGAGTGCCAAAAATAGGCATTTCCCGTCCCCTTGATCGTATGAAACTCGTAGAAAGCTCTTATCACTCGTAACAAGATCTTGATAACTCGTTGATAGATCGGTATAAGTCGTACACAGGTCATCGCAACTCATACCACACTTAGTGTGACTCGTTTGGCACTCGGTTCACTCGTACAGCTATCGTAGTAAACTCGATCGTGCGTCATATATCACTCATCGCAAGTCTCATAAAATAGGCAAATTTCTCGCGAGTTCACGCGAGTTCAAGCTCGCGCAGCTCGGCACAACTCGAGGCTCGAACTCGGCTAAGTGGGAACCTTGCTTTACAATTGTTTGTCACATGCTCAAGTAATATAAACCAGGAAAAAACAATTTTTCACAAAACAATTTTTTTTTTTTATTAAACTTGGTAAGGTTGTGAATAATTTTGTTGTTAACTGTACTTTCTGCTAGTATAAAGTGGGTGTGCCCAATGTGTGGTGCAGTTTAATCTTTTCGGTGCCTTTGGTGGATCACTTTTTGTGGACCAAGAAAGCTTAGCTTTTCTTTTGAAATTCAAAATGATTTTCATGAGTTGTGAAAGTGATATCAAGGAACAAAGTCTATTACAAGATGAACATTGAAAATAGAAATATAACTGGAAACTTAACACTTGAATATTATTTGTGTTAAATCATTTTGATGGTGGTGGCACCTTGAGGGTTAAAGATGGAATAAAATGTACCTAGCTAAACCCTCAAAAGATGTTTGCAATTTAGGTTAGAGCTTTGATATCTCTCTTGTTACTATATCATCATACCTGAATTTAGTATCATGGATATGCCTGTTTATTTCTATTTACAATGATGCCCCATTTGTACTTATTATGTAATTATGGAATGTGCAGTACCCTGAAATGTTGCAAAATGCATTGTCATCGTCAACAGTGAATTTTCCTTTCTTTGGAGGATGGATTGTGTTTTTAAGTGATTTTAAGGTGATCATTCATGAATGCAATGATGTTTTTATTGTTTGGCAGATAAAATGTGCTCTGAGTCTGTATGAAACTCAAATACAGTGATAATCCCACTATCATTTGATTATAACTGATTCCATCTTCCAAACAAAAGGTGAAAACAACATTGTGCAACCCCCTCAACATTATTCAAAACAAAATCCATTCTCCAAACAAATGATGAAGAATTCACCATTGACAATAATATTGCATTTTGCAGTAGTTTACTTTTGACTTGTGTTTCAGTCAGTCGATTAAAACACACTTATCTTCCAAACAAAAGGTGAAAACAACTTTACGCTTCATGAATGACCACCTCAACATCATTAAAAACAAAATCTGTTCTCCAAATAAATAATGAAGTCAATAACAATGCATTTTGCAACATTTCACTTTTGACTTACAAGTGTTTTTTGATCAGTCGATTAAAAGACGCTTCATCTTCCAAAAAAAAAGAAGAAACATCACTGCATTCATGATGAATGACCGCCTCAACATCACTCAAAACACAAATTCCAAACATTACAAAAGAAAGAAAAATTCACTGTTGACAATAACAATGCATTTTGCAACATTTCACTTTTGACTTGGCACCGTAAATGTACTGCACATTTTATGATTACATAATCAGTAAAAATGGGGCATCATTGAAAAGGGGAATAAACATGCTTTTCAGTGATACCTAATTCAAGTATAATACTATAGTAACAAGAGAGATATACTTGTAAATGCTCAAACTTGACTTGCAGAAATTTTATATGCTGGCGCGCGCATAAACAACTGCCAGATCTGAAAAAAACTATGTACTTAAACTGTTGCGCTCTTCAAATTGAGAAACTAGCACATACAAACATTTAATAATAAATATGACTCAAGCATTACTCTTTGTATTGTATACATGTACATGTAGGCTGACATTCAGCAGCTTTAACTGAGACATCTGTAAAGATAGTAATGTATCATAATTTCTGTTGTATATTTTCTTTGTTTTGTAGCAATTGTAGTCTTGGGATGGAAACAGAGTACATTTGCCCTTCTTGCCAACTGGGGTGCTATTGTCTCTGTCCTCACAATGTTCTTCTTCACCTGGTTGCTTCATACCAAAGGTATGTGTTGTAAAAAGCAAGGAAGGAAATACACCAAGCATAATTTGAAAGTTATGTTCATTTAATTCAAAGTTGCTGAAATAGATCTGCACTGGAGTATTGAAATGAAACAATCTGTGTTAAGGATATTATGATAATGTAAAAATAATCAATCACTAAACCTGCAGTGGTCCACAAGGGTTTCAACATGTAACAGCGTCAGGTTTGAATTTTGAAACTACAGGTTTGAAAATCAGCGACGGGTTAAGATTTCTTAAGTAACCATTTTCACAATAAATTATTTATGAAATATTAGTTGTAACATTTTTTTCAAAATGCTTCAAAATATGCATGATATTTCACCAGAAAGCCTCAGAGCACCGCAGAGCTTCCAGGGACCTCAAGCAGGTTCTGGACTCCAGCTACAAGAGACTTTCCGCTTGGCACACATCAGTTTATATTTCTTCCCAGCAGTTTGTGGACCACCCTGACACCTGTTCCTTAAATTGTCAAAATGGTTGCAAATATGGTGAAATTCATAGCTTACAAGAGTCAAGGACATCCAAAGCTCCCTCTGGCTGCCCCCCCCCCCCCCATGTTTTTTCTCTCTCCTCATCTCTTTCATTCATTCTTTGTCGAATAATGTGCCATGTCTTTCTTTCTCAATCAGTCTTTGTTTTTTGTTATCTTTTCCTTTCTCTGTTAGGCTTAATATTTGTCCCTTTTTATTTCTCTCCATTTTAATTTTTCAGTTCATTTCTTGTTCATATATGATTACATAGCAACAGGAACCATGCATACATCCTGAAGAAATATTCATAACTTCAAATTCTGAAATGCTGTATTACCCATCCACAGGTCTTCGTGTTTCAGTGCTAGTCGCAGCAGGAGCTCTAGTAGCTGGGATGGGAATAAGATGTCTTCCAGTACCTGTCGACAGTATGATATGGTATGACTTACCTCAGCATTTATTTATTATGCCTTCGCCCACCGAAGGTGGGTGCGGGAGGCATGATGTTTTCGGGTTGTCCATATGTCTGTTCCGTACATCCGTACGTCCATACATCCATCCGTCCTTCCTGGTTTCGTTCTCACGATAACTTAACAAGCATTTGGCATACCAACTTCAAACTTGACTCATGTATACATGTGGGAGGGACAATGATCTGATTAGATTTTTGGGTCACAAGGTCAAAGATCAAAGGTCACAGAGGTCATTATATACCTGGAAATAGATGGTTCTCACAATAACTCAAGAACAATTTAATGGATCAACTTCAAACTTGGCACATGTATATAATTGGGTGACAGTGATCTGATTAGATTTGGGGGTCACAGGTTCAAAGGTAAAAGGTCACAGAGAATGTTATATACCTGTAAATAGACTGTTCATGCAATAACTTGAGCACATTTTTGACGTTTTAACTTTAATGGTCTCTGCAGTCATTTCACATATTTATTGCAGTAACAATAGTATTTTAGCTAATTTCTTTAGAGTGATAAAATATTTTGTTAAATTTTTAAAGCAAAATTTAAAACTAATCAACATGAATGTGCAATATATTTCTGATCTGGCAAGGGCGGAGGCATAAATTTCGACTGTGCGCGGTCAAGAATTCATCCAGTTTTGTTTATATATTTATGTAATTTCAAGTAACATATACAATTACAATAGTTTAACAGTGTTGGTACATACAAATAACAACCAATGCCTGGTGATTGCCCAAAAGAAATATGGTACAGTGTATTAATTTCTGTCTGAATTTGAATGCATTTAAAGATCAAATACATGTAGAAAACAGGTCTATTTGATAATATATATCTGGTCTTTGCAGGACTGCTAACATTGGTCAGATAATCATCGGACTCTCTGCCCCTGTCCTCATGGCTGGTGTGACCACTGTCTCTGCTGTCTGGTTTCCTACCAACGAGAGGACGACTGCCACTGCCATATCATCGACCATGGCTTACCTAGGTGTCTCAGCATCCTTCCTCATCGGACCCCAGATTGTGCCCGACATCTTGCCAGTCCATACAAATCTGAGCACAATGTAAGTCTTATGTTTCGCTTGTAAAGACCTCTATGAAAAAGTACTGTTTAACATGTTTCAGGTACTCTTCTGTGGCTTAGTTATGTGTGAATCAATTTTTACATTTTAGGAAAAGCATACATGTATTATTTGCAAAGTTTGAGCAAGTTAGAAATAAGTTCATATTTTGTATTTGCTGTAGAAATTATCATTACCAAAAGGAAGCAGAAAGTGGACATGAAAAGTTCTATTATCCCTTTTTGATTTTCACATTAAAAAAATACATATATAATTTCTTAAATTTTGATTCATTTTTTTTCTCTGGGCGGTAACTTTAATGTTTCCTTGGATTAAATTTTCATTTCTTACATTGAAATTTTCAGCGGATTCGTTTAGTAGTTCTCACTTTCAATCATCCCTGGTCTATTTCTTTTAATGCAGTTCTGACTAGTATACTGTTATGATAGATTGCTGCATGTACGATGTGCCTTTTAACTGTAACCTTGGACCCTTGTTACCTTTATACAGCTCACCTCTTGAGTTGACTGCAGAAGACAGCACTCTTGAAGTTAACCCAGGTAAGACACTAGAGGGTTTTCAAATGTTTCAACGTGACCGCTGTCCTAAATCCTCCCAGCTACAATGGACTGCTTCGTGTTAACTGCATACCGCGCTTTGTGCAAGAACGACTCACCCGTCCACTGGCTTCTCCCTCGTCCACTAGTCAGATTGAGAACGCGTCCAACATGGTATTGCCGTCTTCTCTAAAACGTGAACCTTGCTTCACCTACTTTGTATGCAGTTAACACAAAGCAGTCCATTGTAGCTGGGAGGATCTAGGACGGCGTTCGCGATGACACATTCAAAAACTCTCTACTATGAACACAAGATTTAACACCTTCTTTCCACAAAGTGTACCAAGAATGATTTTTTAAGGGAATTGCAACAATTGAAAATACATTTTGGAAACATAACAAAAGACGAAGGAAAGAAATATTGTGTGAATAATGCAAATTGCATTGAAATCCTATGAAATTACTCTCCTAGTTATTAAAAAGAAATAGAATTATTAATCTTATTGATCAAATATCAAATGAGACATGTTATATAATTGAAGAATCTTCTGGAAGGAAGTTATTTTTCAGTTTTCTTTATGTATTTATGAACATAGAAATTTCTAGAAGAGAAATCATTATTCAGATTTAAAAGTCAGTGTACTCTGTAACAGTGAAAGAATCATTAATTACAGATTAAATAATGCACATCCAGTAAAGGAAGAACATTCTAGATCATTACATTATGTGTGATGTACTGTATGATAGTAACAATGTAATTACATGCTAGAACATGTTGTTTACCTGACCTTTGCATGAACTTCTTAGTAAGAGTGGAACATTGCAATGAGTCTATAAATAGCTCATTGGAATCCCCTTCTTTTGTTTGTTACAACTAGAAGTATGTGGAACTTACAAGAAAGTTCCAAACCTTCATGAATGTTGTAGTAGAAGGTAGAAAATTCTAATTAAGAGTTGAGATTGTATATAAGCTGGGAGCTTCCACAGAAATTTCAGAATTTATATCCTGACTGCATCGTGGAGCATACATTGCGTAAATCCTCAGTTATCACGATCTGATATTGATAATATTGATATCAACCTGTGGAGATCGTCTTGGACCTCATCTTGGACTTAATCTTGGACATCATTCTTGACATCGCATTGGACATCATGTTCGACATCATTAATGACATCGCATTCGACATTGTTATTGACATCGTGGTCGACATTATTATCAACATCATTATCGACATCGTCTTTGACATCGTCATCGACATCATCATCGACATTGATGACTTCCTGAATTATCTGGGACATTCTTCAGCTGAATCATCTGGAATCTTTTACCAGTTGGACACCATACCATTTGGATTAACTATTGGGATTTATTATTTTGGATTACTCTACACTTCAAGAACATTCTGGACTCATACCTTGCATTCATATTCTGTGGAGAAATTGTAAGTCTTTGCTAGTTTAAGTACATGTACTGTAGTTATAACGAAAATTCGTAACTCCTTTATGTCTTGCAGGGATGTAGCTACGGTGGGCGGCGGTGGGCGGGCCCGCCCACCACTCACATTTTCCGCCCGGCACTCTGGCTGAAAATCAGCCTCCCGCCCACCACTATTTTCCCAAACTTGATGTGTATTAATTGCCCCCAAACACACATATAATGCAGAGAAATTACCTTGTTGTGCTTTGATATTGACCAATCCATGAATATAATTTCATGACTTGACTTGTAAGGATAGTACACTCGTATAACCTGAAACTTAAATCAAAATAAAATAAATTGATTGTAATCCGAACGTACGATAGATTTAGCTAGCTACGTAGTACGTACGTATACGCAGCTAGCCTAGCGCCTCCGGCCGCATCTCTGGGCGTCCGCGCCGCCACCATATCGCGCGGTGCAGGAGCTATCGCGTGGGGCAATTGCTGGTTCTCCGCGCCGCTGGCCTAGCTAGCGCTGTATGTGTAGCTTGTAATTGTACGGCAGAACCCCCCCCCCCCCCATCGTTGCAATATGCCGCATGAATTAGAGATTCAAGTTCAAATAATTAGATATTCTTCTTGAAGGAAAAATTAATCATATCTGGGAAAAGAGTAATCATTCAGTAATTTAAATAAACTTTCTAAATGTAAATTTTAATTTTACTATGCCTTGGGAATTTATAATCCGCCTCGGTCTAGTTTGGCATGAAATTGGCAACCTACAGAAGTGGATACATGTGCGCGCACAATCGTTCATAATCGACCATGCGTGCTCACGTAAACACAAACATGCAACACAACCCTGGAATGGATTTATACTTCGGATTCGGAACTTGAACATTTTCAACAGCTCGATATGGCATCACAAAGATCTATCAAGGATTTTTTTGGAAAGCGAAAGCGTGAAGAAACAGTGGAAATAAACTTAGAGAGGAGTGAAATTGAAAAGGAAATTCCTAACCCCAGCACGTTGAATTTGAACACATTATCCGACTGTGAGTCTGAGGATTCTAGATCTACTACGAGTACTACCGGTACTACGAGTACGACTACGTGTGCTGCGAATGATGATGTCAATTCCGCTGGCTCATCAATTGAACACAAACATTCTTCAAAATTCGATCCACAATGGAAGAAAAATAGGCCCTGGCTAAACTTCATTCCAGGGTCTGGAATGTTTTGTACAGTTTGTCAGAAATATGACAAAACTCCATTTGGGCGTGATTTCTGGAATAAAAACCCATGTAAACGACTGAGGCTCGAGAGTGTCAAAAAGCACGAAGCGTGTTCGCAACATCGTGATTCTGAGCAAAAAAATCGTTTGGCAATCTCATGTGGAGATGTTGGTGAACAATTGAGTCGACCACGCGAGGTATGTACGGTGATTTTCTACCTTCCCCCCCCTTTTTTCTCTTTGAAACACACACACATATGTATGATTGATAATGTGGGACCACACTGTTTGAAAAGTAATGTTCATTTCAATGATTTCATCATAATACTTACCTACCAAAATTGAGGAAAATTCTGGGCTTCTGTAATCGACGTCGAAGCTGTCACTATAGGAAGTTAACGATCATTCACGTATTTGGATTTTGGCCATGTCTTAATTGTCTTTGTTAGTTTCCTCGCCAATGGCCTACCTACCTGCTTGATACTTGATTATTTATTTATTTATTTTTTTTTTAATCAACAGTAATTTTCTTGTTGTTTTATCATTTAAACACACCAGAAACACACATCACAAATACCAATAATATGTGGAAAATATACCTCCAATTGATACAAACCATGATTCGAACCCACAAAACTTACATCATGAGACTAACTCTATACCAATTAACATGTTAGAATAGAAAAGGTGGGTCAAGGGTTATCAAAGTATTCCGAAACTTGGTTCTGTCATTGCAAACTCATGAATTAAAAAAATGAATAAATAAGTAGTCCTTCAGGCTGATGTTAAAAATCGAAATTGTTTTTTTTTCCTTTTATTCTATTTCAAAACAGATACACGAAGATTCTTTGGTACAGGCATTACAATGCTTGTATTTTCTCTGCAAAAACAATATTGCACATACAACCAATTTTGAAAAACTGCTTGACCTTTCGTCCATCCTCGGTGTAGAAATCAAAAATAATATTTGCAAGGGAGCGAATGCCAACTACATGTCAAGAACATCCATTAAGGAATTTTTGGTGTCAATTAGTGATGTGCTGGAAATTTCTGCTATAGAGGAACTGAAGAGTGCTCAGTTTTTTTCTCTAACTTTTGATGAAACTACTGATGTATCAACAACAGAGCAGCTTGTAGTACATGCAAGGATGGTGGATGGTGATGGAAAAGTATCAACAAAGTTCCTGAAGATCATGGATTGTCTGGAAGGCCAGGAAGGGGGAGACTCAGGAATTAGATTAACTGGTGCAAAAGTTGCTGAGAGAGTTACACAATATATTGAAGAGAAGGATTTGGATTACAGGAAATTAATTGGATTGGGGACAGATGGAGCAGCATCAATGACTGGTAAAGACAAGGGTGCTGTCAAAAACATTGTTGATCGTCAAGTGTTGCAGCAAGCTGAAACAGAAACACCATGTCGTGCTGTTGGGCAGCACTGCTCTGCCCACAAACTCAACTTAGCCGCTTCCCAAGCAGGAAGTAGCTTTCCTTCAATTGAGCGATTCAAAAAGACACTAAAAAAAGTGCATGAATTCTACTCAAGAAGTGCCATACGGACAAAAGGCCTCCTTGCTGTCCAGCAACTATTGTCAGGCTCCCTGGAAGCTTCAGGCAAAGTCCCAGATTCTTCTGAAACGAGATGGCTGGCACTCGGAAAGTGTGTTACTGCACTTAGGGACATCCTTCCAAGTGTTTTAATGAGCTTAGAACATGAGAGTGAAGAGAGGGGAGATGCAACAGCAGCAGGGCTACTCCTCTTCATGACCAAGTTAGACTTCCTCCTTGTCCTCCTCCTCCTCTGTGAAGTACTACCCACTGTGAATAGGTTAAGTTTGACTTTTCAGGAGTCTTTGATTGATTTCAGCAAGATCCAACCTCAGGTAACAGGAACAATAAACTCCTTGCAAGCTAAGAAAGAGGCCCCCTCAAGAAATGTAGAAAACCTCGTTCAAAAGATCAAGGACCAAGCTGGAATCACAGTTGAAATTGAGGATGAGAAAATCAGAAAATTCGAGAAGAATGTAAGGAAACCTTTCATTGACAAACTAACAGAAAACATCACACAGAGGTTTGTGGATAATGACATAATGCAGGCATTTCATTATGTGCTCAACAAAGAAAACCATCTTGACTCAAACAATCACTCCGAACTCTCTACATCTGTGCAGAAGTTGGTACAACAATTTGGCCTTAGTAAAGAAGATGCCCAAGCTGAGATTGATGATGTTGTTCACTATGCACCTTCCTTTGGGCCTACCATGTTGAAGTCCCTTCTTGCTACACCAACCTGTATACAGTTCCCTAATCTCTCAGCACTGGCAAAAATATATTTGTGCCTCCCCCCACACACAGCAGACTGTGAGAGAGACTTTTCCCGCTTGAAAATCATAAAGAGCTCCCTGAGAAACAGAATGGGGGAGGACAGTCTGGACTGTTTGCTGAGGATAAGCATCACTGGGCCACCAATAGAGGAATTCCCATTTGCAAAGGCAGTCAAGTTGTGGGCACAAAAAAAGGAAAGGCGTTACAAAGTTAAAGTGAAGCTGACTTAGGTAAGTAAGTACTAAGTAGTACAGCTGAATGAATGAAACAACAAAGCACTTTGTTTTTTTGTTTTTTATTGCGTTCAATTCATTATCCATTTCATACATTTAATTCAGTATATGTACTGTTAGTGTTATATCTACTAACTAATGCAATATGAATTTGTTTCAGTTACAGCCATTTATGTGAGACTCATTTCAGTCATTTGGGTATCTAGAAATTGGGATTTTGGGCCTTAAATGTTGTATAAGGCAAAAGCGTAGGGGGCGCTGCCCCCTGAACCCCCGCTGCGGCGTTGCCCCTGGACCCCTGGTCATAGTCGTGAAGCTCCGTTCGCTGCGCTACCTCCACACGCAGGTCAAAGTCCATGAAGATGCTTCCACCACTAAAAATGCTCTAGCTACAACCCTGATGTCTTGTACTATTTAAATCTTTGTAAATATTTTAATTAAACCATAAATCATCTAAAGTTAATATCTTTTGTTCGGTGCTTATCTTTTGTGGATTTTGGATCGTAACAGACACATGATATTTGATGACATTACTTGAAACCTTTAGGGATGCTTGTTTTTTTACATTCTAACTAAGCCAAAATTCCATAGCATTTTAACTACTTTCAAAACCATGTCAGAGATTCAAAAGTACCTTTTCCTTCCTGAAATCAAATATTTAGTTCTATTCTTTTTTTTCACTGATAATGTAATTTCCATGGAAACAAACTTCAAAACTTGCATATTTTGATACAAGCTATATTTCATCTCAATTAACTTTCTGTACCTTGCCTGTAAGGGCTGTGAGTGAACTATAAAGTCACACACCACTTTACCGCACAAAGTAGAATGCAGTGTTCAATCTTTAAATAAACAGGGATCATCCTGAAATTACTGTCTGTATTTCCTGAGCCTTGGAAAAAGAAAAAGAGACTAAAATGTAATCCAGTGTGTGATTTGACATGTAGTAGATCCGTTGACTTTAGTGCAATGAGTATTAGCTATGCATTGAAAACATGCATTACCCTTCAAAACTTCCTTTCTTTCCTGGTTGTATACCGATTGCAGGCTTATCTGTATGTAGATTGGTTGAGGACAGTCAAAACTGCTATGCATGTACATGTACTAATTGTTGCCCTCTCTTTTGAAAAGGCAATTGCCTGTAATGGCAAGTTCTGTTTCTTACTAACTTCTCTTCACATTCAATGTATTACAAATATAGGCCATGTATTTGATACTCTCATTGGTCACTTGATTGTTCTCATGGTAAAGGATTAATGTGCATAACAGTTAGCAAGTCAAGTGTGTAGTCTGCAGTATTCAGTTGATATGCAATTGATCTTGATCTTCTATCACATGCCCAGCAATATAGAGATCTGTAATAGTACAACAGAAACAAACAAGGCAGTTATAATGTGCATACTTACTCTCAATAAAAGGTTGATGACATAAAATGCAACAAACCTTAACGCTGGAATTATTCAATATAAAATGGTTAGTTAGTAGTAGTCTGTGTGTGCATACCTATGTTTGTACTTTTCATTAATACTGATCGTCTGATGTATCTCTCTTTTTTTATGCCTCCGCCCACCGAAGGTGGTGCCGGAGGCATTATGTTTTTGGGTTGTCCATCCCTCTGTCCATCCCTCCGTCCCGCTTTATCGTTCTAGCGATAACTCAAGAACCACATGAAGTATAAACTTCAAACTTGGTGCTAGTATGTATCACCATAAGAAGACGATCTGATTAGATTTTGGGGTACGTAGTCAAAAGTCAAGGTCACAGAGGCCAATTTTTGAAATTTCAGGTGTTAGCCTCCTTCTAGCGATAACTCAAGAACCATTTGAGGTATGAAGTTGAAACTTAGTGCTCTTCTTCTTCTTGTGTTGCTACACTTTTCCCAGCCACTGCAAAACACAGGCTCTGGCACGAGGGTTGTAGTCATGGAGATCATGTGATGTACAGGGTTCTGGTAGCAGGGTGCAGTTTAGTAGGTGCTCCATTGTTTGAGGGGCCTCCCCACAGTCGCATTCGGTAGATCCATCAAGGTTGTATCCCCATTTCTGCATCACGGCTTTGCATCTTCCAACTCCAGTTCTAAGGCGATTAAGACAAAGCCAAACTGGCCATGGCTCGCTGGCTCCTATTGGGAGGGACTCCTTGGGCTCAAAAGACAGGTTATGGGGTTTCAGTTGTAGTTCTGTTGACCAGGCTTCTATAGCAAATTGTCAATGTTGGTTTTAGTTTAGCTGATTGATGTTTAATCTGCTGTGGCAAAACTGGCAATAGTAACAGCTATTAAAATGTGTTATCTTTGTTGCAATTTTTTTTTTTAGCAGATTATGACCCAGTTGAAGTGCAACAATGCCTCAGACGGATCAAGCTACTGCTGCTTATTGGTAATTTTAACTTCTTATTCTAGTGTTGGTATGGTACAAATAAATTCATGATCAAGAGAAATCCAATGCAAAAAGGTCCTAACACTTATCTGTGTGTTCTAAGACACAGAAATGTAAAGTACATTTATGCATTGATACCTGTGGCATATGTAAACGAGGTTTAACTTACATTATTTCTGCCTAGCATTGTTTTTTTGTTTGATCTTTGCATGCTTCAGAATTCATATGGATATAGATGTGGAATGATATGATATGAGATGGATCATGGAATGAAATATAATGAATGATTATTTGTATGAAGGGTTTGCAGGCGAAAAGAAAAATGACCGGAACGGCCATGCAATATATTTCCATATCTCATGGGGTGCGCGTGATGCGTAATAAAGGGAATACGCATTTAAATATACAAAGGTTAAGACAGTGGATGTATGCGCATAGCCCTTGCAGGATGCTTGGGAAAGGACAAAATAATGTTTTTCTGCCTATGTGTTATGTTGAAAAAAAACAACATAGGGAAATGTAATGGTGAAAATTGAGGAACTAGGTTTCATACAGTTAATGATAATAATATTGAATGGTTTTTCTTTCATGGGACACAAGGGTATATCGCACTTGCTTTGAAAATATTTCACTCGTCGTATCGACTCGTGAAATATGCTCATAGCCCGTGTGATATACTTTTGTTTCCCACTCAAGGCCATTCACTATTATAATGAAGCACTATCTGCCTAGCATTATTTATGTTTTCATATATCTGTGTTTTGCAGAATTTATTTGGACTCTACTGTTGTTTATAGTGGTATTGATCTACTTCCCATCAGCACCAATTACTCCACCTACTGCATCAGCCGTTGCTAAGAGAGAGGACATGAAAGCTGGACTTATAGAAATTGTCAAGTATGTCTTGAATAAATCAGTTCATAATTCATTCATGGTACAAATGACCCTGAATGACCCCACTTTATAAAGTGCATGCACACTTGTTTTGGTGGACACACTATTTGTTTACATGTAAAGTCATACTAGTGCGCGCATCATTATTGGTAATTCAACCCAAATCTGGTGTCAACGAATTATAATGCAATGCACTTGCAAACTGAGGACTTTGTGGCTTTAAAGTGTACCAGTCACCTGAAAAAATAATTTGTGTACTGCTAGAATGTATTAAATCAATCTCAAAACATTTTACCTGGCCTCCTATGGGTTAATGGTTGAGGAGTATGAAGAAAATGAAGGAAAACATATAACCCCTCTGAGTTCGGTTCCATGAAGGCCCTTATTCTATGTGAGCGTGTATGGGTGTGTCAACTAGTCTCATACAAGTCGCTATATTGTTTATTGGAGTGCGTATCAGGACAACTCCCCGGGAGGACAACTCCCCGGGAGGACAACTCCCCCGGGGAAGACTCCCACCTGACAACTCCCCCGGAGGACTACTCCCCCGGAGGACAACTCCCCCGGAGGACTACTCCCCCGGAGGACTACTCCCCCGGAGGACAACTCCCCCCGAGGACTACTCCCCCCGAGGACTACTCCCCCAGAGGACAACTCCCCCGGGGGACAAATACCTCGGAGGACGCGTCGCAACATGATAACGACTCCCTGGAGGACGACTCTTACCAAGATAATTCTTACACCAGTATAAAATATAATAACAGGGATAATCGTTTTTGAAAGACTATTGTGAAAATATTTGTTTTGGGATACCGTAATAGAATGCCATGACAAATAATTATTAAGGCTCGCGTCACTTGTCAGGTCAGCGGTTAGGGAATGAGCATAGGTACCTCCTTGTTCTACCGAATGGGGTGATTTATATCGCTAATGTAGCTATTAAAACTTCATCCTATCGTCTATCCTTAGCCTATCCTTTGCCTATCATCAAAGCATGTTAATATTCAATTTCATTAATGATCGTGTTACATAGCAAATTAAGACATTTAGTGTCATTTTGCATCCTATACTAAAAAGAGAATTTTATTTTGTGCTTTTAGAAATCAAAACTCGATCTCTGTGTCTACAATTTGTCAATGTAAAAGCCTAATTAACATTGACTTTACCTTTTGTTGTGCGTTCGTCATAAATAAGACACTTTATAACTGAGGTTTTGATGTGATTTCAGCGCAAAGTTTAACTTTCACACATGCTCTGTGTGGTATTGTCGAAATACGTAGAAGCGCAGGTCCTTTTTATAAAAATTTTATTCAGTATTAGGTTTCCTCGAGATTTAATGTTCATTTATGGTTGGTGAGTTTAACACAGATGGACCATTCTTTGTAAAGTGAAACTTTTTTGACAAAAATGAAGTTCATTCATGCTGTTTTTGAATAGTATATTCTTGAAGAGTAATGTCTGAAGTTTAATAGAGCACATTTTCTTTTTTAATTTAAGACCCAATTATGCTAATTTGCGTACAATTACATTGGCATAAATTAAGGTAAAAAAACATCCTTTTTGTCCCCGCCGAACAAAGTTCGCGAGGGGACTATGAAACGGGCTCCGTTCGTGTGTGCGTGTGTGTGTGTGTGTGTGTGTGTGTCCGTCCGTCCGTCCGTCCGTCCGTCTGTCCGTGTGTGCTCAAATGTTAGAAAATGCTACTTCTCCGTCATTTCTTGGCCGATTTTGATTCTGATTGTTTTATCTGATAGGGCTGGGTGGGGGCTTCCAAACTTCTACACAGAATTTTGAAATTCATTAATTATGCAAATTTATGCAAATTTATTCAAAATTGACGAAAAATGCTACTTCTCCTCTATTTCACATCGGATTTTGATTCTGATTGTTTTATCTGATAGGGCTGGGTGGGGGCTTCCAAACTTCTACACAGAATTTTGAAATCATTAATTATGCAAATTTATGCAAATTTATTCAAAATTGACGAAAAATGCTACTTCTCCTCTATTTCACATCGGATTTTGATTCCGATTGTTTTATCTGATAGGGCTGGGTGGGGGCTTCCAAACTTCTACACAGAATTTTGAAATTCATTAATTATGCAAATTTATGCAAATTTATTCAAAATTGACGAAAAATGCTACTTCTCTATTTCACATCGGATTTTGATTCTGATTGTTTTATCTGATAGGGCTGGGTGGGGGCTTCCAAACTTCTACACAGAATTTTAAAATTCATTATTCATGCAAATTTATGCAAATTTATTCAAAATGGCTGAAGGTTCATAATGTTTTCATGTTTTATATTTCAGTTGTATACATGCATTGTTGGTATTCTCTTCTTTTGCATGCAGTAACATTATTATTTTATTCACTAAAGTTTTTCACTGAAGTTTTAAGGTTCAGGCTAGTTAATTTCCACAGATCTGCACTTCTGGCGGGGACATTTATTACGCATTGCGTAATTTACTCATTCACTTGTTTCACTGTATAATAGTTATCTCTCAGTATGAGCTTTGATAGGTGTTGCCAATATATAGTGTAATCATACCCTTCCCAGGTCCTTTTGCAAGTAATTAAGTTGAAGGAAAAAGAAAATTTGTCTATGCATTATGTAATAATTAACATGCATAATTAAGTAATTCTGATGTCACACACGTGACCCCAAAACATGAAAAGTTTATGCTATTTGAAAAATACAATTTGAATAATCTATATTTTTCCTGTCATAAGCTAACTTGTATGTGTCCTCAATCTCATCAAATATTATTCCAAATATGATTCCCGTTCTTTAAATATTGCCCAACTAACTTTGTCACACACGTGACCTGAGTGCAAATGGTCAAGTGCACATGTACTTGGCAAGTCAAGTGTAGAGTCTTTTTATCTATTATTTTTAAGTTTCTTGACCTAATAATTCTGTTTTTACTTTTTGTTTTCCTCTTGCTTAATCCTCTGAATTGATTGCGTAACCCTATACAATTATGATCAAATTGTTATTAGCTATCGTATAATAAATGTAATATAATTGGCCAATGGAAATGTGCTTCTGAAAATAGTTTATAAAACTTGCTGAAGATGAATATACATGTATATCAGCATAAGAACTTTTATTTTTCTACTTTGATTCTTTAGTCTGAACAGTAATAATGATGATAAGAGTAAATATCAATGATAATAATATACAATAATAATAATTACAATGACAAAATAATAAGAATTAATAATAAATAATACTATGTCTTGTTTACCCAGGGTAGCCTCATCAGTACTAATTACTTTTCTCCCTGAGGGCCCTGCAAGTATTATTACCCTGGTTTTAGCAAGACAACTGTAGCACTCAGTGCATTCAAGAAGTAAATCCTATAGGCACCCACTTACTACACCTGGATCGAGCATGGCAAATGCAGATAAATGTCTTGCTAAAGGATGTTAGTGCCATGGCAATTAATTGAACCCCATACCTTATGATCTGCAGTATGGTTGCTTATTAACTAGACCAAAACGCCTCCATAGTATATCAATAGACATAACATTAAATGATATCAATAAATGTATGGAAGAGAAAAAAAAGTGTGTTCCCTGGATATATTTCATAAAGAAAAGACCTTAGAACCACTTTCTACCGTACTGAGGTTAATTCGTATAGAGCTATTGCAAAATGAATTACAAATACTAAATATTACAATTTTTCAATATTCACCAAATCTGTACACATTACCTATGGCATGTCACACAAGTGACCATACATCATGATACAAAATAAACTTTCAACAGAATTAATGCTATTTTCTAAGAGATAGTACCATGAAATATACCTACCATAAATATGAATATAAAAACCAACACACTTGGAAGGTTATTAAAATTATAGGGCTCACAGTAGCCCAATTCCCTGTTTTTTGGTCATGTGCACACGTGACCAAGAATGGCCCAGATAGAGGATTTGTTTGTTTGTTTGCTTGTTTTTTCGGGGGTTTTTTTGTTTGTTTGTTTTTGTTTTTTTGGGGGGTAATTGACCTTAAATCTTAAAACACGGCCGCTCAGCAGCCGCTGAGGGAGCGCAGCAACCAAGAAGTAAGAGGATGTGGTTGCCCTCCCCCCCCCCTTACAAAAAGTAAGAACTCTTTGCAAAAAAATGTGTCTGAAAGTTGCATATTTAAAAGAAAAAAAGAAACAGTAACTTAATCATGGCTGCCAATGGAGCAAAGCGACTGGGCGGGGGGGGGGGGGGATGTCCCCCCTCCCCCACGGTTAGAAGTTTTTGTTTTTTTTAAATTCATGTTTCAAAGTTTCAAATTTAGAACACTTTCGTTAAAAAAAAAATTGTGACACCCCCTTCCCTACAGCTACACCTATATACTTCTCTACTTTTATACTTTCCTACATTAGTTTCTCACTTTTCTTTTTCCATGTCGTTCCTCCCCCCCCCCCCTTTTTTTTTTTTTTCTCTTCTTTCCTCTCCCCCTTTTCTCTTCATTGTCTTTCTTTTTCTTATTTTTTAATAAGTCACTTGTTTAACATTTGTCTTTCTCTTTTTGTAATTCAAGATCATGAAATGTGTTGGAAGTACTTTTTGTATTTCGGTTCATAATTTATGATATCTTGGATTATTGGAACAATTACTTTCCCCTGTGTCATTTTTGTTACTTTGCAATTTTTTGTTAGCAAAACAGTCTACATTTTCATTGATATGTAAGTTCCAAGATAAAACAAATATGTCTGTACATAAAATATCATTCCAGGGCCCAAGGCGAGCAACATTGCTCTTTTCAATATTCACCTTTAGACCAGAGATTTTCCTGAAAGAGGACAGTATGTCTAACGTATTCCTTATAGGTTTACTTCGTTTGCTGTAAGGTAAATGATTGTATCGTCAACATACTGACTGTCTAAGTTCAGTTCCCTCTAATAAAATTCCTGAAATAATGGTACTATGAGAAACAAACTTAACGTAATGTTAACTTGAAATGTATTAGGCAACTGCTATGCCAAGACACCTACAAAAATAAGAGTTTCGGTAACTACATTCCACTACAGACACATGTCATTAACTCTTGTTCTATATTCTATGGTATTGTGGTACACAAGTCATGTATGAAGCGAGAAGGTGAAAATATTATTCATAATGATATTAAAACTTGAACTTTGACCGAATGATCATAACCCTGCACCGATATAATCCCTTGTTTGGTCATAGACCATGTAGACATGGGTGAAATAACCAGTTTAAAGTAACATACATGTAGTAACCATCTCCCACAAAATTAATGCAATAAAGATGCCTCCCACAAATATAGTAATTCTTAGTCAAATTCTCCCACAAAATATTACTACATTTGTGTGAGAAAGTTCTACTACATTTTGTGGGACAAGTTTGCTACATTTGTGGGAAAGTAACATATTTTGTGCGAGGTTGTTATTACATTTTGTGGGTGTTGTGTAATACACGTTATCACACTATAAAACTGTAACCCCACGTATGCAGAAAATCAGTGGCGTAATGAGTCAAATATTTTTATTTTTTTGGGGGGGGGGGGGCTGCGCCATGCAGAATTTTTTAAACAAGCAAAATTAAAACCCCTTTGTTCGTGGAAATTTGGGGGGCAGCAGCCCCCCCAAAACCCCCCAAAACCCCCCAAAACAAAAAACATCAGTACGCCAGTCCAGAAAATTGATTATAAATGTATGGGTGAAAAGGGGCCCAAGTCCAATCCCTGGCGAATTCGAGTTAAAGAAGTTATTCCTTATCAGTACAGTGTAAAAGGATTTGCCTGAAATCTTCTTGAATATGCAGAAATGAGTGTAAAAGGGGTCCAAGTCATGGGGGGGGGGGGGGGGGGTGTGCCTCAGCTAACCTCCAACTCGGGGTTGTTGGAACTGCTTGGTCATGTTGGTAGGGCAAAATAGTAGGGTCTATATAAGGAGCTACAAAACTACTCAGTGGTAAGGGCGAGAGAACGATTTGGAGAGTGGGTGGGCCAGTAATCATGGTAATGAGGCAAAGCAATAATTACTGTTCCGACATTGGCGCTGAAGTGCAGGGTAGGGGTGGAGGGATTCTTGTAGGTTGTGCCCCGTCTATAGAGTAGGGTATTTCTAATAAACAAAACAATATAGGGGTGTTCACAAGTGTTCAGTGTACACCTGAGTGGCGTAGATACAGGTATGTTCGGAGGCTTGGGGATGATTGCAATGAAGAATGAAGTGAGGGAGCGAAGCGACCGAGAGCAGATGGGAAGGGACGGGGTGTCCCCTTCATTCTGTAGGATGATGACAAAAGCACTATTTTTGCGTTCTGAAATAAATTTCCCCATCTTATTAAATTAATACTTCGGCAAAGCTCAATTATTATTTAAGAAAAATGAATGAATGAATGAATGAATGAATAAATAAAAAGATGGATAAATAAATAGAAAAGACAAGTTCATACAATTTTCAAGTTAATTTGTTACTTTTGAGGGTTAAGTGTTAATTGATTTAAATCAATTTTCCTCCGGGGGAGTCCTCCTCCTGGGTAGTTGTCCTCGGGGGAGTTGTCCTCCGGGGGAGTTGTCCTCGGGGGAGTTGTCCTCCGGGGGAGTTGTCCTCCGGGGGAGTTGTCCTCGGGGGGAGTTGTCATCCGGGGGAGTTGTCCTCGGGGAGTTGTCCTCTTGGGGGAGTTGTCCTCCGGGCGAGTTGTCCTCCGAGGGATTTTTCCTCCGGGGGAGTTGTCCTCGGGGGCAGTTGTCCTCCGGGGAAGTTGTCCTCAGTGGGAGTAGTCCTAGAACCATTGAAGTGTATTTCAACTTGCAATATCTGTTTATAGAATCAACATTTGAAGCTCATATTTTGAATATAGTATATCGACATAGAACCCTTGACGTACAGAGCAAAATATTTTTGGTGATCGGCACACTTCAAGTATCATGAATTATATTTACCCACTTTGTTTAAATGTTGTATGTATGTAACATGTATTGTGGGTTAGGTGTTTTTACTATTAAATGTGTAGTTTGGTTTGCTAAATTAGGGTCGTACTAAATTCAAATTAGTACTTATGCCTCACTTAGTTTTCACAAATTGTATTTCCCCTTACTTTGTATATTAGTTAGTATGAAAGTAGTGTGCATTAGCGCATAGAGAAGTGATGCTTATTATGCACGTTATAAACATAGTAGTGTTATTATTATCATTAAACTTCAGGAGACTGATTTTATAGTTGTAGGTTATCATTGTTGGTGATACTGGACTGGCCCACTACTCATGAAGCTCTTCCTATTTCGTTTCACTCTTCTCTCTTGATGGATACATAATGGTTTAATTCATTACATTCACAGGTCTGTTAAATAAATGTGGTGTATACATCGTAATTCCCTTTTGCAAATTATGGAAATGTCAGAAAGACTTGCATGAATCAGTGAAATATCCTCAGGCTTTGTTTCCTTTTTGCCAAATTTCTCTATGCAATGAAATGAAGCATAGATCACCAATATTTGCGAAGAATAATGTGCAGTTTCTATGTCATAGGTGTTGTTATTTCTTTAATAAGAATTAAGAACTAATCTTTCCAAGCACAATCGATGTGGCACTATTAGAGGCGCGAAGGCTTAGTGGTAGAGCAGTAGTCTCGTAACTGGCAGAACCAAGTAGATGCGCTAGTGACCTTTGGTAAGGCATTAATCCTCATTACCAAGTGCCTCGGACAGGAATTCAAGCCGTTGACCCTGTTTGCTTATGAAAAAGCATACTCATGCTTTCTTAATAACAGTCAGGTAAAAAACCCATCAAACCTTTTAAAGGAGAATGAAACCCTGGGGAAAAATCAATTTTAATGAAAAGAGAGGATAGAGAGAAGCAATTTCAAAAAAGTTCCATCAAAATGGGTTACAAAATGAGAAAGTTATTAAAGTTTGAAAAGTCTCAATTTATTTTCTATGGCAATCCTCAAATTGGCAATGTTGCTTCAAAGTGACAGGTTTAGTAGTACAACTCTCCCTATGTTTTGTACACAAAATTTCATATTTTCCCCATTATCTCTCAAGGTGCAGCTTGTCTCCTTCTTAGCTCAAGATATATTATGGGAAAATGTATTTGACACAACATATGTTGAGTTCACAAAAAGACAAGCAGCATCTTTAGAGGTAATGGAGAAAATATGAAATTTTGTGTACAAAACATATTGAGAGTTATACTACTAAACCTGCCATTCTGAAGCAACATTGCCAATTTGAGGATCGCCATAGAAAGTAAATTGAGACTTTTCAAACTTTCGTAAATTTTTCATTTCGTAACTGATTTTGATGGAACTTTTTTAAAAATTGCTTCCCTCTATCCTCTCTTTTTATTAAAATGGATATTTCCCCAGGGTTTCATTCTCCTTTAAAACTATTTGAGCATCGCATGAGCACTTACCTCAGGCAATGGGTGGGAGCAGGTCTGTCCGATTTGTATGTAATAAGATTAGAGTCTACCCAATTCAATTCTACATCAAAGATTGATAGAATTAAATGAGAAGTCAGTTTCTGTCTTAGGTACTCCTTTGACCAGTTGAATCCTAAGCCTAGTATAATTCAAGCTGGAGTCAAAGGAAAATGCATGTTATACCAAAATCAAATCATACCTAACTGCACTTGATTCATGTCTTTAATCGTTTCACTGTTTCTTCATAGATTCATCATGAATGCATTCTGTAATATTGTGTATCATACAGGAAGAAACAGTTCTGGATTCCAGCCCTTATATTTGGTTTGACTACAGGGTGTTTCAACAGCTGGAACACAATGCTTGTGGCTATATTTAACAACAAAGTCAGTCAGGTGAGTCTCCACATGAATATTCTACTTGATATTGCAAAATATAAAACTGACCAGTTGTTTCTTTATATCTGTAAATTGTGAGCTTTAAATATATTGTATTTCTGCTATGTTAACAATGGGGTCATGAATATAGATTTTTATTGTGGGTCATGCCAAAAAAACACAAATATATAGGATGATGACTGAATCAAAATTAGATGATCTCTGTAGGTTTCCATGGTGAGTGAGTATTCACAATTGAAGGCTTTCGGTAACACTATGTGGGAGCCTCTGTGAAAAGGCTGTTGATATATTCTTTCGTGAAAAATAACCCTCTTATGGGGCGTTTAGAGGAATTTAGGAGAAGTGAAAGGAAAGGAAAGAGATGGAAATGGAATGAAATTGAATTAAACACTTACTCAAGACTATATTTGTTTTTTGTTTTTGGTGTTTGTACACCAAAAATGAAGTGAAATGGAAAGAGGAAAGAAGGAAAAGGAAGAAAGAGTGATCGAGATCAGGAAAGTTCTGAGCAGGTCACAGAAGTTTGGAGAGAGTAGTTCTGAAAAGAACTGTTTGTATTCCTCTGTAGAGTAGTTCTGAAAGAGAGTTTCCGAACTACGGTAATCTTTCGGTAAAGGAGTTTATCTGTCTCGACACGTTTTGAACAGTGTGCTCTGTTCATCGTCAGGAGATTAACTCGAGGAAAACTGAACAAAAATTATATTAAACCTGTCATCCTATGAAATGTTCTAATGTCTTTATTTTGCTATAATTGAGTTAATGACTCCATTGTTTCATTGTTTGTTTTTCAGAGTGTGTCAGGTTGGATCGGTTTTTATTCCAATCTGGCTGGTGTATGTGGAGGTATCATATTTGGCAGGTAATCAAACATACATGTATAAAATAATATGTATTTGTCTTGAGATGCTTTTTCTATAATGAATATAGAATAAACCCACTGTTCCAGAATTTCAAACTACCCTTCTATTTTGTGGGAAAACAAGGATGTATTTTGTATTACACTCCATTTTATGTCTTTTTACAAGCAAGATGTGAAAAGTACCTTGTTTCTATATTTTAAGAATGAGCAAGTAATGAAATACTCAATTATTTTGCAGTTTTAAGACTTTATGATTTTTCCCAATGCTTATTCAGAACAAGACTTGTTTAGCTTGAGCATATTATCAACCACAGCAACCTGTGATCTCTGCTCTATTCCTCTCTCAAAATTCAGATTTGTGGATCGTCTTGGTGGCAAGATGAAGGCTATCCTGATGCTCTTGATGTGTGGAGCATGTGGTAGCTTTGTATGGGTCTTGCTGTTGGCCAATAACCACATTCCATTCAGGACAGGTAAAATATACCTCTCAACTATTCACACACAGACACTGCTTCAAAATGTATATTTGATCTTGGTGATTGTCATCATCAAGAATGGTACATTTTGATGGATACATTAGTCTATCTGTGCTACATGAATCATGGATTTTGTAAGGATATGATGTAAAACTTTAATGAAATAACCTTCAGTGCCAGATGTGATACAGCCAAATAGACCATAACAACAATTTGTATAAAGTAAATATCTCCCGTCTCTAAAAATTGCCAATTTTTAATTTTTGTGAACTGTCAACTGTGCTTCTCTATGTAAAAACCACCTGCCCATAAAGACCTCTTTTGTGGTTATTTTGAAAGGTGGTTACACACAGGTTTGATTGAATATAAACCTGATCTTCCTTTCCCTAATACAGTGTATCTATATGCTGCAGTCATCCTGTTTGGGTTCTTTGTCAACTCTATGGTACCACTTATCTTTGAGGTAACAGCAGAGGGCGCCTTTCCCACCGGCGAAGAAACCAGTTGTATGTTCATGACATGGCTTGCCAACCTTACCGGTTTGATCTTCCTACTCCCTCCTATGTCCATAACGAGTAAGTCCTGTTTTTTTGTTGTTTGTTTTTGTTATTTAATATCAACTCTTTATCTTTACAACTCAAAAACATACATTTCTAGTCATCAGATTATGTTAGTCTGCAAGCACAGACCCTAATTTGACACTTTAACAGAAAATCATTGTGTCTTGAGAGAAGCCTAATTCGGCTACCTTCTGGTCATCAGGAGCAGCTATAGTACATGGCCTATGGTAGTCTTACAGTGCAGACACTGTTTTACGACTGACCAGGGTTTGTACCTGCAAACTAAGATTATGTCTTACACTAAATGAATGAATGTACAGGGAAAACTCAACATAACTAGGTCGGCTTTAATGAGGTAACGGCTATAACGAGAATATTGTCACGGTCCCAAATTTACTTGCTTGTAATGCTATGGCAGCACAAACCTTAATAGCGAGGTCGGATATTATGAGATATCGGCTATAACGAGGTACCTCTAAAACAGAAAAATATTGCTAATCATTCCCTTTATAACGAGCAAGCAAATTTCACTGCAAATCAAATGGACAAAAATCATTCAGCAGGAGAATCTGCACACACACACAACTTTTTTTTTCATACCATGAGTATGCGCTTTGCTTACAGTACAGACGTAGTCCCCATCTCACGATACACATGTATATTCAATGCAGAAGTGTGACAGACTTAATGCCTTAGTCGGTAACTTCACGTCTGAAAATTATGCTTTTACTAGTAACGCATTTTCAGACGTGATCCAATATTTTATTAGCTAATTCAGCTCAAGAATTAACTTATTATTAATGCCTTCATAGCTTTCAAATGAGTATATAAGTGGCGGCGGCAGCAGAACTAGGTGGATTATTAGTGTACATGTAGAATCTAGTCCCATATATGCATTTTTATGTATGTTCTGATATAACAAGAAAACGGCTATAACGATATAAGGATTTTTTGAATATTTTAGAATGATAATGTATGTGTTTCTCTTTTGTTATGTGATAATAATACTATTTTTTTTTTCCATTTAGAAATAATCATACCACTTGCTGAATGTAACCATTCTCGGAAATGGATGTTTACAACTTTTAGACTTTCCAAGACGATTGACTCATACACTTCCAGTTGTCACTTTGTCTACACAAATACTCCTATGCACTTTAATATACACTTCAACAAAATTTACTTAATGTTCACCTCCTTGAAAAGTATGACACACTGGTCAGGGTTGACAAACAGTGACCTGACATTTGCTCCAGTGACATTATCTCAGGGTTTTATTTCGTCAAAGATAAAGGGATAGGCAAGACATCCCAATAGACCAATCTGAGACCGGCAGCCAACGAGAATGACTGCCGACAAGACCGAATGCCCATGAGATCGACATTGTTGGTTTAGTGAACCCTCAGAAAGTTTTCAGAAGGTTTGCGAGACTGACATGTTGGTTTCTTGGGCTGTAGGTCTCATGTGCTGTAGCCAGGACATAATATATAGGGCTGCAATTGGCTTTTTGGTTAGGGTTAGGGTTAGGGTTAGTGTTTGGCTAAGGTTTGAAATTAGGAATTTGGTTAGTGAAAAAAAATGTATCGTAGAAACTCCATACAGACAAAGCTACTCCACACAGCATAAAACAAAAGAGTCTCGTTTCTTACTCTAGTAGAGAATTTAATCTCAAACTAGCACAAAATCTGTTTTCACTCTTAATCATTACTGTACTTCATTCTATTCTTGTACTATTATATGGACGGAATTCAGTTCATCTTCCTGCTTTTCTGAAATGTCTGTGTATTTCTTAGTTGACTGTCTTATTGAACAGTATAATAGTGAAGACCCGACTTAAACACAATTTTCCCACCTCTTCCTCTCCTTTCCCTCATCTGATAAATACAGCTTCTTCCTCGACTTGGTTGAACTATGTCATGCTAGGCGCCCTTGGAATCAGTGCTGTACTACTCTTCTTCTACAAGGAGCGTTATGCCAGACAGGAATTTGATGTTACCCATCACGATGATGTCGTGGAAGAGGAGCCTGAACATGACCCACCGGTAAACATGTAAATGCTGGATACATGTCAATGAATGATGCATGACCTTGAGTGTAAACATGACCCAACAATAAGCATGTAAAAATTAGGGGTATGGCTATGAGATGAATCGATCGTGTTAGGTTAGGTACTTTTGCCTGTCAGAGAATTTTGGAATAAAAAGACACCCAAAATGCTGATGACCTTTTTTCTTCTTTTTTTTTTTTTTTTTTTTTGCTTGTCAGGAAATTTTTTGCTTGTCAGGAAATTTTTTGCTTGTCAGGAAATTTTTTGATAAAAACACACCCCAAAACACTGATGATTTTTTTTGCTTGTCAGAATTGATTTTATTAAAAAGACAACCTGAAATGCTGATGATGCTTTTTTTTTTTTTTTCCTTCTTCTTTTTTTGTTTTCACTTCCAATTTTTTTTCTTCTGAATATTGGGCCCCCTCCTACACAAAATCCTGGATCTGCCCTTGGTTTTGGGATTAAGGAATTGTTACCCATCGTGATGACATTGATAACATGTATGAACAGGACATATCAATAAACATGTAAACATTTGTGTGGTGTTATTGGGAAGAATTCAGTGCATTCTTATTTGCTTGTTATGTTAATGTTAAAGACGTACAAATGGCTCAAAATTAAGAAGCATGTTGTAAAGCTATGCCCTTCAAAGTGGACTATAAACCCACTTTCCATTGGATGTTAGGAGATAATGTCTGCTTTTTTTTATTTTAATACCAACACCACACCCTGACACTGGATGTGATGTCACTCATGGTCATAGTGGTGTAGCTGGATAAACTGAAATACAACCTGCCAAAGTGTGCAATTGTTTCATTAAAATAGAACAAAAGTTAGATTGGACTGTTGGAGAGGCTTTTTTCTTATTCAATGTTTAAATTTCTAAAGTCTGGACTTTTTATTTAAATCAAAATTTTACCGTTTTGAAAATAATTTCAATCTTTCCAATTTGTGCTTTCACTATCTCTTACATGTATTAATTGTGTGTGTTAAGAGAAATGTACATGTAGTTACTCTGCTACCCATTGGTCTTCGTTTTGATAATTTTTTTTCTTTCTTTCTCTGCATATTTTATCTTCCAGTTGTTATTTTGCCTTTGTTTTTAGCCTTTTATGATATGAAGAGAAATTTCTTTGAAACCTTTTGTACTACAGATTTATAGAAATCAGTCAATGGCCAGTGACAGACTCTTTAAATACTGAGGCTGTTAAAGTTCTCATGATTATTCAATGTTAAATTAATGTAGGTAGCTAGTAAACTTGCATGCATTTGTACAGTATTTACCGTGTAAGCTGTTATTTTTACAAATGTTTATTCTCCTAAATTTTGCCAATCTTTGTAGGGTAGCTAATCAACAAGCAAAAAATCAGCTGGCAATGCACATGTGCATTGTAAGTAGCCTTGGTTAATTATCACAAAAACAAAAACTAGTGAAGATGTCTGTAACTATGTCATCAGTGAATATATCTATATGCGCAGATATTGGCTTATGAATACAGCATTATATTATTTTCATGTGCTTTATGTTAAATTGGGAATAGAAAGTTACCAGTTATGCACAAATTGCTTTCTATGAAAATTTATTGACTAAAAAGTACTTATCCTGTGGTATAACATTGTACATTTTATGATCAAAGCAGAGCTAGAATAAATGTTTTTTTCTTTATTTTGTATATTTTTCAGCTCATCATATACAAGTTTTACATGACTGTGAATTGCTGTTTAACTTGCCAGATGGTATCTGAATATGAAATTATTCTGTAGATTAAGATTGTTTGTATCTAGCTGTGTATCCTGAGATATCAATAAATTTAATAAAGAGGGTTAAATGAAAAAAGAACACAAATACATGTATGTATTGAAATGAGTGTTCACATATTCATTCAATTACTTTGTATGATAAAAGTGGATTGTTACAATTCACATTTTATATATGTTCAACTAATGTTAATGAATGCATGATGAAATATCTTGTTAATTTCATTCATCTTCATTTTTTGTTTATTAATGTTAAAATGATAGCTCTCCTGCCATTTGTATACAGTACTATCACTGTGCTTTCGTTGTGGATAACTCAGATGTTATTTTCAGGGAAATTTCTATTTGGGGTTATTATGTTTCATGACATATCCAAATTATCTTGTATATATATATTTAATATATATTGATATTAATATATACATTTAACTGTATATCTAATTATACAGGGTTTATTAACACATTCTTCTGTCTTATGTATTATTATTTGAAATCTTTTTTTACAGTTTGAAAGTAAGAATGTTGAATAGGCAAGTGGAAATGCTTTTGAAATTACATAATCAATGCAAATATTAGTATAAAAGCTGACATTTTTTGGGGGGTAAGTTTAATTTAATAGCTCATGATTTTAGAATTATTTTTATTTGAAAGAAATAAGATGCTGATGTTTATGAATTCTTTGGCGGCTTTTATTTTTCCTTGAACATTTAGTGTGGACTTTAAATTTCACTATTTTCATAGACTATTTCTGTTTATATATGTGTGCTTTTCTTAAAAGAATAAGTTAGAATTTACTATTCCTCTTGGAGACCGAAAGCTAGACATGAAACAGGAATATTCTTGCCGTGAAAATTGCATCATAATCTTTGAAAGTAAAAACTAATAAAATAAATTGAGAATTAGAATACAAAAACAAATATTTGATACTGTGCAATGAAATTTAATATCTATGCAGTAATATTGTGAATATCCAGGCTGGAATATAGTAGTGATATGTTTCCGTACCCACTGAAGATATTGAAATTTAAAACTATTTTGAGGGATTTACTGCTGTTGTAGTAAAATCCTGTGTAAAAAGAGAAATTATTCTTATAAAAGTGATTTGAAAGTTCACCTTCTCTAGATATATGAGATATTCTGATTTGTGGAGTTATAACAAACTTGAAGTGCATGTTAATGCTTGCCAGTATTTGTCACTTTTTGTGAAACCCTGAGATAAACACTGCCTTTGTAGTAGCTATTAGCAATTCAATGATAGCTAAGAGTAAAAAATAATAATTTCTGCCATTATTGGTACAGTGGAACCTTGTTATAACAAACTCCTTGGGACCAAGGAAATTACCTCTGTTTATCGAAACCTTGTTGTATCAAGGCTAAAAAACAATAGAATACAAAGAAGTGGGACCCTGAAAATTACCTTGTTATAACGAGAGTTTGTTATAACTGTTCTTTATAATGAGGTTCCACTGTATTTGGGTATCTGTTATCTGTTATATCAATGCAACATTTATTTTTCATCATTCAAAGCTGTACATAATTGTCAAGAGGAATCTGTGTAGATATAGATAATATATATTTTGATACATATAGATGGTGCTAATATCCTGGGAATATCTATCATTCTTTCAATTTAAGAATTACTAGCCAAATTCTTATCTGCTCTACTTCTCGCCAGTGAATTGTATTTGTATATATTTGTTTATGAGTGAATGAGCTATCAACAGGTTTGATAGCGGGGAAAAGGTAGATTGATTTGAAGGAAGCAGGAGCATTAATCCTGGATGCATGTGTGTGTGTGTGTGTGTGTGGGCTGGGGGGGGGGGGGCAGTTGTCCTTTAATAAATGTGAAATTAACTTTCTATCCCATGGAGCTTGCAGTCAATCCCCCCCCCCCCCTGCCTTCTTGAAATAAATGTGTATAATTCTTCCTGTTTAGAAAATGAATTTGATAATGATTATATAAATACTTGTGGTTGTGGGAGATCAGGGATTTTATTAAATACGGTAGCCATTGTATTTTAATGTTGTTTATTAATTTGTGGTATGTATATTGTTATTCATATACTTACATGTATAGATATATTCAGAGTGAAACATTCCCATTTTACTATAATTGTATAAATTTCTGGAAATATTCATTTGAAAAATCATAATGAAATAATATACATGTATTTATTGGGCATCTATGTGACATTTTCCTGTGTCTTTTGTAATTGAAGTTTAACTCTGATATTTTTCTGAATGTGGGATAAGAGGAGAGTCCTGATGTTCTTTAAGGCATAGGCTTAGGGTCAGGATTATGTTAAGGTTAGGTTTGAGAACATAGGGGTCGGGGAACGTTATTGACTGGAAGGTGGGTGACACAGTTACATAACCGATAAAAAGAAGCTTGATTTTAAAGGCTATTAACCTTCACAGATAGTATAGAAATTAAAAAAAGAAAAATAACATTAAAAAAAGTTACTTAATTTTGAAAGTTAAGATTACCGGCTAATGATATTGGGATTTCCCATTGGCATTCATAGGCGTACAGGCACATTTTCACGAGGGGTGGGGGGGGGGGGGGGGGGGGTGATGCTTTTTGCCTGAACATAAAGTTTCAAATTTTTAAATTTTGACACTTTGTGGCGAAAATACATGTACATGTATACAGAAATTAAATTTTTGGGCCCGAATATGAGGTGTTAGTTGCCCGAATATGGGCACTTTCCGAAAATCCTCAGGGATCCCCCGCCTCGTACGCCTATATTCGCATTGTGTTTTTCATGTATACAACAAAGCAAGGATTTATTCAAATTACTGAAAATATCGATTTAAGAAAAAAAAGAGAATGACGGAGAGAGAGAGAGAGAGAGAGCTGACGTGGGGCGCGACTGGAGATAGAGTGAAAATCCCGCGGGGGGCCACTCGGGTATATTGGTGTACTCATGCGCATCCAAAAAAACGCGTAAAAAGGGGTCTTTTTTTCATCCAGGACGCGTAACGCGCGTTACGTGTTAAGGGGTCCGAAAACGCCGATTTTCAACAAAAAGGGGGTGCTGAACGGCATGCGGCCAAACGCGTTTAGGGGGTCATTTTCATTCCGGCGGCAATGGTACGAACAAAACATTTTTAGTCCGATTTTCAGAAACTTGAACGCCCTTTGAAGTGGTGTATTTTTTATGTTGGTAAAGTTAATCTTGTTTAGGGAGTAATATTTAAGACAAACTTGTTTAGGGGTAATATTTCAATCAAACCTGTTTAGGGGGGTAATTTTTATGAAAAAACACGCGAAATCCTCGTTAAGGGGTAATTTTTACGAAAAAAAGCACGCGAAATCCTTGTTAAGGGGTGTCTTTTCACCAAGTATGAAACTTGTTTAGGGGGTATTTTTTAAATCCATGGACACGCATGTGTACACTAATATACCTGAGTGGCCCCCCCCGGGGTGAAAATACAGAAACAGAAACAGAAAGTTCACAACGGTACTCGACGCCGGCTGATACGTTGATAGATCCAGCTGGCCGTTGTCACATGACACCATCCGCATTTTTTGGAACTACTCCTCAAATCTAGGACAGTGTTTTTCAGTGGCATATATATATATTCAAAACTGATTGACAAGCGCATGATTAAATTCAAGAAGTGAAGTATCATCACTGATGATTTAGTGAGACAAGACTACATGGGCCGCGGAATCGGGAAGATGGGCCACGTACAGCCCCCGCCCCCCCCCCCCCAATAATGCATAAAAGTACATGGAGTAGAAAATAAAATGCTCGTTAGCATGCTCAGCAAGCCCCCCCCCCCCCCTCCCCAAGTCCCCCTCCCCCCTCGTTCACTTTCAAAGACACTCCGCGAACCCTGTCTGCTAAATTTGTCCTCGCCCGCCTAAAGTACGGTAGTACCATGCAGGGCGGGCTAACTCGGCACTGCGCGGTGACTGTGGTTCATATCGCGCGCGCGTGTGAACACGGCATGCACGGCCGGCAGGTCACATGATATCGTATACTACTACTATTAGATCGGTACTGAGAAAACCCTAACTCATCCACCGAATGGACTTTTCTGTATTGACAATTTTGGTAGCATTTTCAGTGAAGTTTCTAGGTGCTGATATTTTTGTTGTCATATTACTTGACGTGGATCCTGCCTTGCCTGCTTGAAAAATTCTCAAACCTATATTTCTCGTGATTTCAGAATGGCGGAAATGTGGCAAGTTCTCCTCCTACTCCTCGCCTGCACCGCCTGCCTACCCGGTGCTCAGGCCTGGGGAGCGGGCGACACCATCGCTCTGATCGGTGGACTAGTTATCGGTATTTTGGGCATTTTCGCGTGCTTGGGTTGCTACGCCCGAAAGAAGAGGGGAGATTACTGACGAGAGTCACGAGATTGAATGAAAAATGAACATGCTGATGCTTATTATTGGATTCAGACCTTTTCATAAATTAAAAATCAACAATCGTGAAATCAAGACGAGCTGAAAGTGAAAATGAAATCAAGGGAGGACTCAGGAGGACATGCATGCAGACTGAGCTGTGAATTTCATTGTGAACATGGTGAATGTGATGATTATTCTTTATGAATGGATGGTGGTGGTTTAAATGGTTCCTCTTCAGACATTTAATAGTCAACTGCTTCTAGACCCAACTTTTGGACAAAATTGAATTGAAATATGCTATCGATTATCAGGGCCTGGGGTAGGAAGTTGTAGCCTGAGAATTAGCCTGCAAAACAAGTGACACAGCTTTGTTGGATCATCGTCCATCGACTGATTTTTCTGAGATCTGGGAGTGGGAGACTGGAGTTGGATAAATCAGTCATACATGTATATGAACGGATACCATTTCTCAGCCAAGGCATCGTGAGCAAGCAGCTGTGTTCATTTACTTTCACACCAAAGGTCAACAATGGATCAACACACCATACATCTTGATGTCGTGTCTGAGTTGTGCTAGGATCAGTTCAACTCAAGGATGCTGTCGAGTGAGGAAACTGATGTACCATCCTCTTTATGTTTATGATGTTGCAACTTTTCATCAGTTCATAATGCCACAGTTTACAACTCTAAATATCATTAAGGATAAGCTTCAAATAATGTACATGTATCATTCATCCTCGTTTTCCAACCACTGGGCTATGTTTTGCAATGGGAGTCATTCTGTTCTCTTGGTTTCCCACATTTCCACCTCGTAAACATAGCCTCCACACATGGAAGCTGCCTGCCAGGCATTTTAGATGGCTTTGTCTCCAGAGGGCTCTAATGAATTCCTCATAAATCACTTTGGATTTAGGGGAGGGGGGAGGGGCGGTGAATCTATTCAAGATGGGTTTAGAGTTTTTAAACAGCTTCTTACCAGGCATTAGAATGTCTGGTATGATATTGTTTTTTAAATGCTTTATTATCCATTTTGAGAGAGACTATATTCAATTTTGCAGTCAGAATTATAAATATAAGTTGATTAGAGACAAATTTGAAAATAATTAACCTCCACTGAAAGTGTATTGTGGTAAATTGAATGCAAGATTTGCAAATTTACAATACTTCTCAAATTATGTACCGGCCAAAGCCTTTATGCAGATAACCTCTTTTGAGCCAATTCTAATATTAATATGATATCTTTCTGTTATGGCAAACTTATGGCCTACAATACATGTGTTGGATGAGGTTTTAGTCAGAAATTTCCTTTTTATGAAGAGGGGTCGGTAATTTTCAGTCATTGAAAAAAAAAACTTTTACCTTTGTAGCATATTACCACCCACCACTTATTATTTCTATACACGTTTAGCTTCAAGTTTCACAACCTTCATTATCGTACACTTTGTACAGAGTAGGCTTACCAGCTAAGATATGGACCTTTATACGGCCATATCTGTGTACTTGATTTACAAACAAAGCAAAGTTCAAATTTCAGTTTCCACATGTTGCATTGATATTTTCATAAGATGAACAATGATCTGTACCTATCACATGATAATTACACAGGCACAAAAAAAAATGAGTGACCTCTCATTTTCAAATAATTAAGCAGAGATCACGATGTTTTGTGTAACCTAATAAGGACAGGTAGGCATATAACGGTAGCCTGTCAGTAATAAGCTCAATGTAAATGTACATGTAAATTGTAAGTTTTTTATGTTGGGGGAAAAAGCAGTCTATACTCATTTTTATGATGATGACATAAAATTTAGACCACTTAGTTATTTTTCCGGCATAATGCTAAGTACACTCAAAAAAAAAAGAAGAAAATGGACACTATTTTTAGTTAAGATTTTCAAATGAATGTTTAATATAAACTTATCTTTCAAATTCATATACACTGTATCATAATAAACATAAATTAATACTGTTTAAGATGATATGCAATTTGAATCGTACCATTCATGCATGAGTTAGCATTGTCATTTAACAATAAATGAGTCGCTGAAAGAAAGTTGCAAAAATGGGGCATCTGGCCATTCAAGTTTTGATGAGCATTTTCATCTTGTAGAGTCAAATTAAAACAAAGAAGAAAATAAATCATAAGAAACACTTGCATTTGCTTGTCAAACCATGCAGTCCTGAGACTACAGTTGACATGCAGAGCTCAGTCCTCATTGTTTCTCATTCTTTTTTATTGATGAACAAGAATGTCTTACAATACAGATGCACATGTCCATTAACATTTGAATGGCTACTTGCTCTATTTTTGCAATTTTCTTTATCAGACCCAAATGATTGTGCCCAACCAAGTATGAAAGTTCAAAACTTGATCTTTATTGATGTTGGTAGAGTATTAATTTTTCCTTCATTTGATATATATTTTAATATAATTTTATTGATGGTTTAAATGAAAATTTTTGAAGAATAAAGAGTGTCCACTTTCTTTTTTGTTTTGCTGTGTATTTGAACCTTGTGTGACTCTGTACTCCATTCATAATGTTTGAACACACAAGAATGTTGATGTTTCTTCAGGATTGGGGATGGGGAAGGCTATTATTGGACAATGAAATAACTCTGAACTCTTTTCAAAAGCATATCTGTCAAAATTCCATGAAATTTGTATGGTACAAGGTATTAATTTAGTAGTCGAGATGATATGGAAGAAATTTAAGGGTGAAAGTCAGAGGTCAACTTAAAATGTCTGTTTTGCCAAAGGTACTACCTTCAAACAAATACTCATTCTTCCAACATGATACTAGTTTTATTATTGATTCCAATTAATAATATGTGTTACTGTATGCTCTATCCATAATGGGAAAGTGCACAATAACGTCAATAATATATCTTCAGGTTTGGAGGGGGGGGGGGGGGGGGGGGGGGGAGGCAAGTGAGAGGCAAGTACAGGTATGCGCTCCAATTTGATTCACAGCTAATTTGAAATGAATCATTTTCTAGATGCTAAAGGAGTAAAGGTAAGGACATGGCATTGTATTGCTTCTATATCCTTCGATCATAACTCAGTAAATCTCTTACTTCAATTCAGTCTCCAAATATCGGACAGCTTATCATGCATGAATCCAGAGTCAGTCAAATCCGTAGTCTAAATTAGCTTCTTTATATATATAGACTATATAAATTTTATTTTAAAAATTTCTAATAATTTGCATGCATTTAAAGATAAAGAGTACATGTAGTTGCTTGGATCTTAGTGATAGTGTGATTAACAATGATGAAACATGTCAAATACTTAACTCTATTAACATTCCATTGTTCTATTACCAAGTGGCCTTTGTAGATGAAATTAGTTAGTTGACAATTTTATGGAGTCACTGTTACCATGGACATAAACAGATATGAGAATTAGGTCAGAATGATGATGACATGTAATTAATATAATTTTTTAGTTTGTAATTCATTACTTGATAAATATATTGATTTTACATTGATGTATGGATTGTCATACAATACTTGTGTCATAACTAATTTTGTTCATTGTATGTGTATCTCTTTGTTTAAGTCCACATGTATGGATTATTCACATTCTCTGTGGTTACTTTTTGTTGTGTGTTAAAATTAATTATCACTTTTCAATGTTTCATCAGGAATATGTCATCTTGAAATTATTTTCTATGGTTCAGAATGACAAAAATACTATAATCTATCAATTTGTCAACACTCATCTTCTTACTAAGTATACATGTGTGTGTGTACTGTTAAGCAGTTGCATTCTTTATCTTGATTATATATTGAAATGAGTATACTGGACGTGGATACTGGGTTATATTAAAATCATACTTATTTTTTACTATCCTTACAATATGGCTGATATGTTGCCCTTTATAGATTATCATTGTGGGGAACACTCTGTCCGCTTGGTCTCTGAAATGCATGGGTGTGTTTCACACTTCAGTGTATATACACTGGGCTACCTTCATCCAGTGGCAGATCCAGGATTTCTTGAAGGAGGGGGCTCAATATTCACAAAATTTTCTGACAAGCAAAAAAAAAAAAAAAAGAGGTCTTCAGCATTTTGGGCCCCTTTTTAACTAAAAAAAATCTCTGACAAGCAACAAAAAAAAAAAAGAAAAGAAAAGAAAAAGGTCCTCAGCATTTTTGGGCCCCTTTTTAACTTAAAAAATCTCTGACAAGCAAAAAAAAAAAAGGTCCTCAGCATTTTTTGGACCCTTTTTTTTTGGTCTCAGGGGAGGGGGCCCGCGCCCCCCCGCCCCCCCCCCCCTTGGATCCGCCACTGCCTTCATCCCCACGTGACTTGGTGACAAAAAGCTTTACCCCAGGCTGGATTATTACAGAGGGGCCTCTTAAGAAGAAGAATACGAAGCTGAATAAACTGATAAATGAAAAAGGCTCCTTTCAAGAAGTTAGTCTTTAAACTGTCCCTCCAACTAAACGGCTCAAGGGCAGAATATAAAAGAAATTCTTTTGCAAAAGGAGCCAGTTTAATGCACTCCCTGGTAATGCTTACTCGTGTATATCCCTGTATAAGCTTTAAAAAAAAAACTATGCAAAGCTTTAAATCTTCACTCAGTGGAATTATATCATTACTAATCAAATATAATACCATTAATTCACTCTCCATTTTTGTAATTTACCATGTTACATGTACCTAATTGTTATATATTTTGTATTTTCACGTAGAATGATTTGTTAAACTGCAGGGCGCCTTTGGAAAGCAGTTTTACATAACTGAACAGGCCAACCCTGCAGTATAAAATAACGAAGACAAAATGAATATAAATTACGTAAAAATCATCATTATAAACGATGGTAATAAATCATAATGTGTATTAACACACCTCCATAATAATCGGGGCCACTATAAGCGTTTTTGATAGGGGCAAGCAGGGCAACTTGTCCCCCACCCCTGACAGATTCTCAACCATAAAAAAGTTGACTCACATTTCAGTCACTGTGAATCAATCGCTTTTATATAAATTGTATCCAAACTGCTTTTAAATCAAGGAATAATTTATTAAGTAGATGCCAACCATCAAAAAGATAAGGATTGCTTATATTGTGGCACACAAAAGTCATGAAGCCAAACAATGGGAAGCCTCTGTAACTAATTCAGATATATTCTGCAATATCTGAAAATGTACTTTCAGTTCAGATGGAATGAGGCCATTTTTTTTCTCGCTCGCTTCGCTCGTTTGCAATTAGCTAGTATGAATTTATTGTGCCAATACTAATAAAACTACAATGGATCAAAAAATAGAAGGAGGCTATTAAATGAAAATTATGAATATAATAAATTGTGTAAATATGAATCGGAAGAACAGCTGACTTTCTGTCCTCCCATTACCCACGCAAATTAGGGCCTGGAAAAGTTTTTTTTTCTTTCTTGATCACCATCGGCTCAGATATTTTGCCCCTCGTGAAGGGAGGGGGAGGGGAGTCACAAGGGGGCATAATTATGCATCGCTATTTCCATATATATATATATATATATATATATATATATATATATATATATATATATATATGGCTCTGTTTCAGATCAATGGTGTAACTTCCAAAATGGCAACTTTTTGACTTATACATGTATAACCCGAAGTAAAGTACACAACCTTCTTTGCTATATATCATTTGAAAGAGCTCTAAAAATGCTACCTTAGGTAGCATAACAAAGTTGTATGACTAATCTGTTCGGATTTCATGGCCCAATATGTGGTCCAAATTGGCCACTTTTGCTGGGACATTTTATACATGCATATTTTGAAGGTTAAATTTTTTAATGAACTTTCCCTAAATTCAAATCCCACATACAACATTTTAATATATTTTGTTTTTATGCAAGACAGAGTCAAAATTGATGTTTCGGCCGTGACATTTTCCGTTAACAGTGCAAGGTCTAAAATAATGAATGCTCGGAATATTCTAATATGCAGATATTTTTTTGATTTGTTGTGTGATATAGTCCATATGACTTCTAGTTTTAGCAAATGCAAAATGAAGTCACCAACTTTTTTTTTTAAAGTATAGGAAGAAAAAGTAATTGCGTTAACAATTTTCCGTTAACTTTTCCGTCACATCCGAAACATCCAACAAGTGGTGATAATTATCTTCATAATATTTTTACAATTTTTTCAAGAGTTTCTAGAGATTTTCCTGACCCTCCTCGTACATTTCAAGTATGATTTTTTTTCTCGAGAAATTAATTTTTTGTAGCCAATAAACATTTTCCGTTAACACCTGTCACATCCGAAACAGGTTGTCACATCCGAAACAAATTTTAGACGATTCCTCGTCAAACTCGCTCATGCGTAAATTTTAAACCTGATTACCACGTGTTAGTTATACAGCCCATGTCAATGACCATAAAAATGCGAATTACGAAGAATGCACACCAGAATTTTTTTTGTAAGAGGGCATTTTTTGAAAAATAGTGTTTCGGATGTGACATGTTAACAGAGGATTCATAATTATTTTCTGTGTTATGCATAAATAAATAATATCCCTTCTCAATATAATAATATATATTAATTCAAATTTGTAAAAAGTACCCAAGTTATCGACAATAACCAAGGTTGCACTACAATTGTTTGCAATTATTCATGTTAATAGACTAAATCCTCCATTTTTTTAATCACAAAGGGCAGTTTGGTGCCCCATTCTTTCAACAGGAATATCGTACAACTCTGACATGTACAATATTCTACATATGTGACAACACTGTTTGGCATGGTATACATTCACCTCATGTTATTCATACAGGATACTGGCATTATGGAATAATATTAGTATTTCAAGATATGATAAATGGTTGTTTCGGATGTGACATAATGTTAACATGTGAAGACCTAGTCATAAAGAGGCCTTGCACATGGAAATTCTGTGGATACTGAACTGGCCAATACATTTCACATCTGTAGTCACTACTATACAATTCTTATTAAAACAATTTTTCAGTCTTGATTGATAATTGATATAAATATAAACAAAAGAGAAGTGTGTAGATGTAGATGTAGATGTACATGTACGTGTAAATACATTCTGATCTAACTTCTATCCATTCTTCACTAAAATTTTCCATTTTTCCGGTTTAAATGGACAACAGCAATTTCAATTCTATTCCTGCAAATGATATAGTTCAGCAATTCAAAATTTATAAAGAGGACAAAGAAAGGTTGTTTTGATTGTGAAATCATGCACATGCATATGAATCATTCAGTATCAGGCCTTGCCTTACAATTTTTAATTATGGATGATATGTCCACGGGCTGCTTCAGCTAGTATGATATATATATATACTGCCTTGTGACGTGATGAGCTGAAAATTTTGAGGTGCCATGGCTGAGCCAAGAAGAATATAAAAAAATTATCAAGAGCGCCAGAACGCATTAATTATACTCGCATATAAATAATTTTAAATGGATGGGGATATCCCCGCCCCTTCTATAAATGAGACGATTCTGCACCATAAAACCGTCGCCCTTCTTGACACCTCTTTATGATATAGAAAATTTGTGCGTTTCTATTTTGACACTTTCCATTTTATTTACATGCTGGGTTATTCAAAGTCTAATTAGGGGGAGTTGCAAGAAACTTGCAATCAATTGCAAGTCAATTTTAGGTCCCAAAATCAATCATAAATTTTGCAATCAATTGCAAATTTGCAATTGATTGCTTGTCTGCTTCTTGCAACAGAAAGTATAAATTGATTTGCTATAGTTAAAATTGATCTATCAATTGCAAATTTGCGATTGATATTTGCAGTCGATTGCAAATAAGTTTCTTGCAGGGGGTGTTGCAAGAAGCCTAAGTATTGCTACCCTTTTCTCTCTTATATTAGAACAGGCTTTGAAACCGTCATCAATTCTGTCTACTGTGACTTTCAATTTCGGGGGGAATCAAGCGAGGTGATTTACCATTTTGAATGGTAAAACTTTTCATTCTAGGGCACTTCAGATCCTCAATAGTGTGATAAAGCCTAAAGTTATTTTCCCATTTTCTTCCGAATTTCTGGAGGGCTTGTCATCAAGTCCATCCCCGATGTCAGTTGTCACTATTTCACAGCCTTCATGCCTTCATTCAGGTTGAAAAGAAATTTCATGTTAATGTTTGAACATATTGACTATTGTGAAGGGCTCTGGTTTAGTTAGGCCTAAAAGTGGAAACTTTCCCTCCGATAATAAGAAAATTCTGCAGTCCCGTTAAATGATTGCATTTTGATGATTTTTACTTATACTGTTTCAAGCACCATATCCTAATTTTGTTCTTATTAGTTTTACATTTCCAACCCGAATTCCAAGCTTTTTTAGACGAATCAAACGTCAGGATGACATTTTTAGAAATGATTGTCAACTCTAAATAACGTATAGGCCTATAGCAGCAAGTCAACAAGCGCATTTTGTCTATATCTCTGTAAAACTTCTCATCCATTATGGATTCGTCCTAAAAATACTAGAACATCACGGCCGTTACTGGAAGTACCGAATTTCTCATTGAATTGATCGGGGCCGTGGTCACAGACTCTTATTTAGTAGGGTCCGGGTTTTTTTTCAAATGCAGGCGATTATTGTTTGTTGAAATTCCATTACAATTTAGCCCGAAATTCCCTCAAAATCCTTAAAATTGCATTTTTAAAACTGCTTCCACATCAAATATTGTTCAGAATGGAATTCTTAACGCAATTGCACTAGCGTAGCTGAGGGGGGGGGGCAGAGTGCCCCTCCCCCTGACAACTTTTCCTCTTTTTTTTTGAGATTTTTTTTTTTTTGCTTGTCAGAGAATTAAGGAAAACATGTGATAACTCCCCCCCCCCCCCCCCCACTGAGCGAGTTTTTGGAGGGCTGGCGAGAAGAAAAAAATACGGGTCTCCCTTCAAGCAGAATTTGCCCCTCTTGTAAAAAATCCTAGCTACGCCACTGTGTGCCATACAAATTTGGTGCTTTTAGACAAAAGTGTACAATTTTCAAGCTATGCCGCCCTACTATATAAGCTAGTACCTCCAGACCAAAGATCACTGAACTAGGTTGTGCAACACTGCCCTCTTTTGCTATGTTCTTGCTATTGGCTTTGTTGTCACTAAACACCACTGAACTCTGTCATAGAGTTCAGTGCTAAACACTATCACTGATCTCTACCTAGAGATCAGCATTTCTTTAAGTTGTGGGGAAAAGATATTCAATCATAGGATGGAGCTGATAGCATTATATCATTTTAATGTAAACAATTAATTCACTTTCCCATTGCATTCCTTCCGAGAACGTATATTTTATGTCTGTTTGTCCCTGTCTTGTCTGTCTGTCTCTGTCTTTTTCTCTTCTCCACCTTTCCCTTTAAATCTGCCTCTATCCCGCTCACTTTCTCTCCTTGTCTGTCTCTCTTCCATCGAAATGTTTCATCTCTTTAAAAAAATATTTAAAATAAATAAAAAGAAGAAGACAAAAAGGCAATCAAACACAATTGAAATTATATAATGAAATTAAAGAGGGGGTAATATAAACTGTATACATGGTATGTCAGCAAAGAGTCTCTAAACAGATAATGTGAAAATAATGGCACGACAAAGGACATTGAGAAAGTATAATGATTGTGGCCAAATTGTTTTCTTTTAATCTTTTTTTTTTTTTTTGGCTGTTTTTTTTGAATATTTTTTTAAACTTAATTTAAATCGGAGAATTATTTAATTTTCTCATCAAACTTGACACCCCTCCCCATCATAGAGTAGTACTGAACTTATGACTAGTCCTGGTCATGATCGGAATTTTACATTTTTTTCCTCTTAAATGTGTATACCTGTGGAAAGCGGAGTAGACTTAAAGAAAACGGCTTCTTTTAATTTTTGCTATATTCTGGATATGAACAGGACTATGAAGAGGATATGAACCAGGGCGATTCACTAACAGCTAAATTCAATTTTAAGTGAGATAAAATCAATGTTATGATGATTTGATTGGTCTACAGCTTTCAAAAATTGATTTTAGCTGTTAGTGAATCACCCCCCCCCCCCCCTCGGTTTCTCTCTAATCACTCTCTATAATCACATTATCACTGTGACTGTTACCACCGCTTACATGGCCTTTATTTCACAATGATAGCCGTTTATCTTTTCTTCCTTATTATGTAAACAAGGAAATACCAAACACATTCATGAATACGGTATTTATTAATATTAGATTACAGATCGGAAATACAAAAAACTTACATTGTAATCGAATATGGTTTGATACGCTGCCAAATTACATGTATAGTCTTTTTTATTATGTGTAAGTTGGATGAAAACTAAATGCCGAGAGAAGAGGAAAACTATATATGGAATATAAATAAACACAGTGTTGGACTGAGCCACTGCATTTCATGACATTTCCACGAATCCTCTACCGTTTCAAAAATGTAATACAATCATGTCCAAATGTCACCCTGTCCTGTTTTTAAGAAGCTATTGAGATCGTGGTGGTTGGGGGGGGGGGGGGGGGCTATACACCTTCCTCCCTATAATATTAAACAACAAAATATATTCGGGCCATGGATCATGGTCGGGCAATCGTCACCTCACAGTCAATGTGGTGGATCCAGCTAGTGACATGAGGGGGGGGGGGGGGGGACAGGCACCACATCCGGTAAAACTTAATCTGGCATCCATACCATATAAGTACACATCAATACAACAAAAATTTAATGTGACATCTATATCTCATATTGTTCCTCCAGCTGCAGACCCCCCAAAAAAGGTACCTTCACCAGTTGTTTTTCTTTATTTTGCTCTTGCTCTATATCTTATATAATATAATGTACTTCACTTACGAAAACAAATAAATACGCAATGATTGTATGGCACTATCGGTGACAATCACCACAAAATAATATCTGCCCTTTCCTTAAAATTTTAGAAATTATAGGAAGTTGATGTTCGGAAAAGAGACCAATGATGAAATGTATATAGATACAAAGTATTGTACGCCTGTTTTTGCAATACTGGTGTGATAATTTTTTTTCATATCTACCGACTGGTAACTGGTGAGGGTGAAGGGTCAACGTCGTTCTGAATAGTTTTCGTATGACGTCAGCTTTTTTCTCAATAAGTTGTACCACACAGTTCAATACAATTCCACATTCTTTAGCGTCTTCCCAGTAATAATTTTTGCTTCATATTTAAAAAAAAAAAAAAAGATAATGCAGCAAGTCGTCTTGCCGGAAACATTCATTTTTAGATATGACAGTTAAAGTATTTAGTTATAATATACGCATTTACAGTGGGATCCAACATTTTGTAAAAGAGGGGCCATATTCATCCCCCCCCCAAAAAAAAGGGGGGGGGGTAGTTTCGGAGTTGCGTAAATAGGTATGCCACTTAGGCACTTCGGTTGCAAGGGGCAAGGGGCATAGATTGATTCAGGGGCGGATCCAGGATTTCGTATAAGGGGGGGGGGGCACACAAATGCAGGATTGTCAACTTTGGAAAACTGCTTGGAGGGAGACCCATATTTTTTTGGTATCGCCAGCCCTCCAAAAGTCGCTCAGTGGGGGGGGGGGGGGGGGGTTATGCGGTCCAGTTACCCTCCATAATTCTCTGACAAGCAAGCAAAAAAAAAAAAAAAAAAAAAAAAAGGGAGGGGGGCACAATCGCAATTGGGGGGGGGGCACAATGCATTGTTTTCCCTCAAAAGGGGGGGGGGGCACGGGCCGGGATTGCCCCCCCCCCCCTAAATCCGCCACTGGATTGATTGTTTATCTCCGTTTTGTGTGTTGTTTCCATATCGGCGTCATCACGCGGGGGCAGAAAAGTGTAAATTGTGAGAACTGAAGACCATTGCAGTGCCTCTTCCCCCATTCGCCCTATTTCATTTTATGTATATGGTACGTGTATAAGATGCGAAAGTGGTTTTGCTTTCTCTTTCGTATAAATGGCATAAACACACAAATCTGTTTGTTGTCAAATTCGTATAACCGCAATCACCCACATGTTTGGAGAATGCATGACGAATGCTAGTTTTCAACCAAGTGCCGAGGTGAAATCGTTCGAAATTCAGTAATCTAGTTTTTCATAATGGAAAATTCACCTTTCTCCATCTATACACGGATTCAGAATTGATCATTTATACACGGTTAAAAAGCCCTAACAGTTACAAGACTGGTTTCCAATGGGGCCTGTGAAACAATTCAAATACATCAATGAACATTACAGATCTGATAAAAATAACAAAAATGACAGTGGTATATTAATAGACATATATATATATATATATATATATATATATATATATATATATATATATATATAACTGTGACAGTAATAGAATTATACTACCGGAGAATTATATCAGAATAAAAAATCAAAATGTGGCTAAACAAGATACAGCGCAAATACTCAAAATTTAGAATACAAAAATAGAAATAATTACAAGTTCAAGTAATATATACAGAGTAAAAATATGTGCAGAATCAAAATTAAGATGTTTATTAACAATAATGGAACACATGAAAATGATTGCCGAATTAACATTAAAAAGTACCACCACCAAAAAAAAAAAAAAAAAAAAAAAAAAAAAAACCGGACAAACTCTATCATTTATAACTGTCAGATACAAAAAGGAAACTATTTTATGTTATATTAAAATACCCGAGCAGGTGTATAGGGTATCGCTAATAGTAAAAAAACACAATATAAAATTTCAACAACACAGAAATGCACACACCCAAAATAAGTAGCAAACAAACAAATCGAAGATTCATAGGCATATACGAACTTAGTATAAATATTTTTAAAAAACACGGTACTTTTGATTATGTCGAACTAAAAAGATGATCACGATGGAAAGTGCCAAAATGGATTCATGAAAACGCACAGTACGAAAAATATATCCTGAACGACTCGGTGTAGACTAGAAGTCGGAATGAATCATTAGATTGGTTTCGATCTTTTGCTACTAACGTGCACTCATCAAACAGTGTGAGGGTCCCCCCTTGTTTCTTGTTCTCCTTCGGTTGACTGCCTGAGATGGTGATTACCTCCGTGATTGCTCAAGTGGAAGAGTTTTTGAGTTTGGGATGAATCACGGATTGAATCAACAGATTGTCTGATCCTCGAGATCTTTGTCTTCTTGGAGATGACTGAAGTTTCAAAGTGATGATTGGAATAATGATGTCACGCTTGAAGTTCAAGGGTAAGTTCTTGTACACAAATAAGGAGAGGGTGTAAACTGTTAAATAATGATCGACGATACGTGGAGGCTATATGCTCAACAAAACTACCGAAATAAATTGTACATTAGCTTTAAATCTTCATGAATAAGTCGTGTATGCATATAATTATGTTTTCCCAGGGGCGGCGCCAGGGTATTTTGATAGGAGGGGCAAGACGACCTAAAGATGACGTCATATTTTTTCTCCATTAAATAACAGGGGTAATATAGAGTTTTATGTTTAAGACCTCTCTTTTTAATACTCCTCTTTCTTCTTTCTTCCCTTTTCTTCCCTTTTCTTCCTCCTTTTCTTCTTTTTTCTTCTTTTTTTTTCTTTTTTCACTACTTGAAAAATCATAGGGGGGGGGCGGTCGCCCCCTCTGCCCCCCCTGTAGCGCCGCCCCTGTGTTTTCCTGTAGATATACAAATATCAATAGGCCTACTAAATATAGTTTGGACAATAAATCATGCCCGTATACATTATCTTTTGCATGTATTGTTAGAACGATGTCTTGTGCTCCATCTCATACTATAATTTTTGTATGCATCCCTTACTCATGGCTGTTGTAATCTCGCCAAATGTATCATGTTCAATCAACATCATGAGCAAGAACAACAATGAATGTAGCCATCGCAAATTCAAACTTCCCGCCCAGGATGTCCCGTTCAAACTCAGTGTCACTAATAACGATATTCCACAATCAACGCGCTGTATGGGGCTTTTATACCATCCAAAAGAACGGATGAGAGTATTTATAAAGATATTTCACCAATGTTGTAATTTATTTGTTATCCTCTTCTTTGGAAATTAATTAGTGACAAAAATTGGGTATCCACTTCTTGATGAACAGGTTGGGGCGGAACAGGCCTATTCTTTGGAGGGGAGGCGGAATTTACCTGGGCATGGCTCTCCCTGGGGACATCGGATACTGGAAACTATTACCATTGGAAATCAAACTTTGCCCAGGACCATGTATATTCAAATTCTGATATATTTTGTACAAATGTTATTTTATTTTTTTTGTAAACGAAGATTATTTGTATATAAAATGGAGATGATAACTGGCTTAGCTGCAATTTTTATTGTTTAGAACATCAAAGTCTTTTGGAGAACGGTACGATTCCATATCAATGAGTCATTTTTCCAAAATATTTTACCTGGTAAGTCTATTTGCACCGCTTCAAATGATAACTGACAGACTGATTTTATTCAATATGTCATGAATAAAATCGTTATTCATGTCTGCGTGAAGACAATACCGTCCTCAATGTATAGCATGAACGATGAAATCAATGTGAATTGTATACTAAATGACTCATTCTGTATATACCAATCCCCCAGTTTATCATGAAATTGAGGCATTAGAATGATCTTATACGATTTATCAAAGCATGATTTCATGATAGCTGCTCCTCTATGATTACAGTGAACATCAAATTTCTCATTTTCTCATTTTTTAACAATTCTTTTTTTCTCCGAATCCGCAAAATGTATTTTGTCTGTGTTTCGTTGAATTTTATATGTATTATATTGTATGATTTTTGTCTTAACAGCTTTGTTCCAATGACCCTCTGCTCGGATTAAACGTGAAGAGTTTCATGATTGAGAAGTGAATTGGAATATTGGATCACTTTAAAGTGGGTTTTTTTGTTTGAAAACAATATCTCTAAAAGATGCATATTACATATTACAGGAAATCGCTCGTATTTTATTTTTATTTTCCTTGTGATCAGAACTCCCCCCCCCCCCCCCGACTTTCCTCAAATATTAATCACTGTTGTTTTGTGGGCATATCGAAAAACGATAAAAAGTCCCAATTGCTCATTTTGGTCAATTTGGTCAATTTTCGCTCGTCAGTAGACCATCCCATTTCTGTCATTTCCATTTGGGAAAAGTGCAGAAAACCGTAGAATCGGGGGGAAATAAGAGGAAAACCCATTTGTAGAATCAATCAAGGTTTTGGCAAGGAAATAACATTACTGGAAGAAAGTGTTGGAAGCACGCACTTTCTTTGTCTGAAGGGAGTCTTCATTGATACTCTTTATTTCATTCTCAGTCACCCCCCCCCCCCCTACCCCGTTCGCGCACGATCTCTCTCTCTCTCTCTCTCTTTGTCTCTCCTCTCTTCACTCTCAATGTTTCACATCTTTGTGTTTGTTCCCCATCTCTTTCACGCTTTCCACTCTCTCCCTCTCCCTCTCCCTCTCTCTCTCTCTCTCTCTCTCTCTCTCTCAATATTTTATCTCACCTTCTCGATCGCACGTCCAAAAAAGCTCAGTTTTTATTGTTAACTTCTTATGCCCCTTTCTTTTATCTCATTAGAAAAAAAAAATCCTATTGCATTTTACACTCCTATTCTATACACTCTCTCCCACCCCTCTCTCTCTATCTATCTCTCTCTTTCTTTCCCCCTCTCTTAATATCTCTCTCTCTATAATCTTTCTCTCTGTCCCTTCCTGCCTCTCTTCCTCACCTTTTTCCAATCTCCAGTGTTTTGTCTTTCTGTCTCCGTCTCTCTCTCTCTCTCCGTCTCTCTGTCCGCGACGTCTCTCCTCCTCCGAGCATGCCGAGTATCCCTCCCCCTCCTTCTATCCCATTTTAGTAATCACTCCAACTCATGTTTGAATATGAAGAAAGCACATCATACATCATTCATCAATTTGAGTTCTTTCGCCTTACAAACGCTGAACAGTAAAACCATCTGACAAGTTGTAAATCGGAAAATGGTCTCAAACTGATTGAATTAGGACTTGCTGAGGAAGGAAAAGTGGGGGTGTGGGTCGGAGAAGAATCATTTCAGATGAAAAGGGAAGCCATCGAAACGCGCATATTATAACCCCTCATTCTGAAATGATTGAGGAGAAATCTTGGAAATTGAATACTTTATCGAACATATTGACTTGGCGGTATTTTACTTGCATGATGACATTGATATTCTCATTAATTAATGAATTCATAATTGGAAACATGGTGATTCTTCATTACTGTGAGAAATAGAGATTATACTTTATGAAAGTCAACGTAATTTTATATGTATTTAACCATTGTGGCAATATTATGTGTGTCTACAGTTAATGGTTATGTTTATTTCACCGTGTTCAAGGATTTCATCCATTCATTTCTATTAATGACCAAAGAAAAAGAGGAAAGAAGGAAAGAGGCGAAGGTGGAAAAAAACAGAAACAAAACAAAACAAAACAAAACAAAAAAGAAATAACAAAACTTTACCCTACTATATATACTTTCGATATATAGAAAGACTCATAATGGCAATGAACATGATGATCATGATTTTAATACATGATGACGCCATCTCGACGCGATCACGTTAACCTTGTATACATGCAGAGTTGGATTATAATAATCATCATGGTATAATCCGATTACACTGCATATCTAAATGTATCCATTGTACTTTACACTGATGTAAATCATATTCATGTTTGTTATCTGTCAACTTACATCAGAATAACTTATGTTCATTTAATTATGAAAATTTCGCCCCGGATCCTGTCACTGTTTTATATTTAAATGACTTTCTGTAATTTACTCTACTTAGTCAAACTAATTTATTATATAGATATTCACTATCTTACTAAAGTCCATCCCAAATCAGCTAGAAACGGACAGGAAGTTTTATCCAGACCCTGTACAATTGTTCATGAAAATCATGATGACCCTACATTCCCCCTCCCCCGCCCCGCACACACACACAACCCTCCTCCTCTCACTCAAACCATAATTATACTCGTCATCATTTTGGCACTTTTGCCCTGCTGTATGACCGGAGCAATGACCTTCCACGATTTTAATCCATGTATTTTTGTCAAGTAGACCGCAGTATATACTGTATCTTTTAAATTCAACTTGCCGCATTTCAAGTATCTCGGAAACCCGACAAAGCGAACTAATCCCTCTTGATTAGTTAATTATTTTGTATCTGACTGCATCTGACGATTTGATGAGTGATCGGTATGGTATTATGAAAGTCGCATAGAAGTCACTAAAATTATTTCATCGATTGAAAAACAATATGCTTCAATGTACTTTGATGTTAAATAATCATGTTTAAAGAAAGCGGAGTTTAAAGAAATGCGAGAGCATACACTCGGTCCGAAAATAGTATATCGTGTTCTGTCATTATATAGCTTGGTCTAATGTAAGGATATAGCAGGCAAAATAAATATAGGGAAAAATAAATGATTGCTATAAATTTACAATTATGTTAGATAATTATATGAATCCATTGGCTTTACCCATAAAGACTTTCGATAAGATAAGTGAAATGTAAAAATACTTTCGATAAGATAAGTGAAATGTAAAAATACCCTTCCACAGAGAAATAAAAAGAATGAGAAAGCTAAGAAATTTTACCTTTTAACAGATTAGGAATTAGGAGAACCCAATATTATCTTAAGTCAGGTTAGTTGAGCATCCATATTATATGCGACTGAAATTTCTCCCTTTTTTGGGGGGGGGGGCGTTCCGATGTCGCACCTCGAGTCATTGACCGGACCACTAAAATCATGGTCACCTCGACAAGGGATTGGTCATTGGATAGCCAACGGCCTGTGATTAATATTAATAATAATATTTTGCTGCTTGCGGCTGGACAATTTCTGAGAAACAATTCATTGTACTTTACACATCTCCTCTGACCTTTTGAATGGCATAGAATCATACAGGATCTCTCAAGAAATTTACGAAAGATTTGTAGCTCAAAACACATCAATTGAAAAGCTGTTTCACAAAAGCATGTTTCTTATTGTGGAGTGTAATTATAGTGTGTTTAATCATTTCTATGTTTCGATAAGGAATTATGATGAATTTTAAAACAAAAATGAATTCTGTACTCGGTATTCAGGATGTAAAGCTTTCGGAGAAAGTTTACTGGTCATACTTCGATTTACTGAAATCCTGCTCTTGCAGGATATTTGCAAACTATATCGAGTCCAGGAAGGTAATACACAACGTTGATAAGTCAAAAGGGTTAACAAATAGATGTCATTAGTTTTCCCATTTCTAGATATACCTTTCATAGGATAGAACATAAACCCCCAAAAAAGTTTCGCTTAGAAACGCCTGCATTTTCTTTTACAAAATTAATTTGTTTAATGTTAATTTTAGGCATATGCGTTACTGATAATATTAAATTGGCTTATTCGCTCTATATCTCACGAAATGAACTACTGTATATCTGATTTTACAATTGAAAGATAATGCTGTATTCATAATGATATAATATGTCAGACTAATAAAGGAAAACAAATTCCCTAAAAGACAGTGTGTATCTAAAGGGGCAGGATATTTGTCTCGGCGGCCGGATGGATAACCCCGACCTATGTTATCCTCTCATAGTTTTCTCCAAGCTTATTGAAGAAAATGACTAAAGATATTTTGGTCTTCACGGTCTTAGATCAACCAGGGGAGCATTTCATCAAGCGTTTTGTCAGTGATTTTGACTGACAAATTTACTCTCAGCCAATCAGATGCAAGGATTTCAGTAGCTTATAACAGCTGTCGGTAAAAATGCACTTACAAAACACTTGATGAAATGCTCCCCAGATGCACGAAGAAAGACACATTTCTATCAATCCCTGTCCTTGACCATCACACTGTACTAAGCCTATACCTTTATATTATGCTGGTATTTCCTGGGCAATTTCTGAGAAACATTCCGCTATACTTTATAAAGTCCCTTGACCCTTTGAAAATAGGACAACACCGGACATAATCCCTCATATTAATAAAGGATAATTTTAATCTTCAGGTGCTATTTATGACACCTAAATGATGCTCACAATGATATGAGGAAAGCCGTATAACAAAACCATTGCATATAGTCATATTTACTGGTATTTCGTTGTGAATAATGACAAATAATAGCTTAATGAATAACGACTATAACAGGCGTATAATACATGCAATACATGCAATACCTCCGAGCAATTTTGTTTTTCCGGTACTTGGAAATGGCGAGAAAAAATATATAAAAGAATGAATTTGTGAAAAAAATATTCACTCAGGAATATGTAATTTTATCATAAATAAAAGTAAATTTTGTGGCGAAAATAGTCAACTCTGACTTATTGCCAAATGAAACCAAACTATGAGAAGAAGAAGTATCTAGGGAATATGGCGCCCGGGGCTAACAATGAAGTGCCCAAACTTATCAACGTTATTGTACGAGCGAGGGAGCGAAGCGACCGAGCGGCAAATTTTTCCATTTTAACCCTAAAAAATGCAATTTCATGTGCATTTTACCCAGGAAGTTTTCAATTGGCCACTGCAATTGAGCAGTATACAGAAGCTCGAATTTTATACATTGATAAACGGTTTCTGTTTACTCACTTCTACAATCGGAAACAAAACTAACGAAAACCCTTGAGAAATAATAGAGAAATTGAGCAAGGCGACCTGAAGTTGAGATTTCTTTCAAATGTTGAACCCTTGCAAATTCTGTTTTATACACTTTATCCTATATTGGGGGGGGGGGGGGGCGCAATATTTAACAGGAGTCAGATGAAACTTACATGATAGCGAGCAAAGCAACGACAATTACATCTTTATTTTTCAAATTTTGATCCTTAAGCTATTTAATAAGCTACATACCGGGGGCTCGAAATTACGATATCCTGAAAGAAAATAATTATGCGAGGATCATGATTTTTCTTCATTTCCCCCCTTTTTTTTCTTCTCTCCTTTGCGTTTTTTGCACCCCCTCCTAGTGCCGCTCGGGGCACGTGCCCCCTGCCCCCCCCCTAGATACGCCACTGAGAACAAGAAGTCTGGACAAAACCTAGAACTGTAAAGAAAAGCCGTCTGCATGATATGCGATTTTACTTTCCTATTGTGGTTTGCGAAATACATGTAGATGGAAAAGCAGAGATTCTTTAACCTTTTCCCTTTTTTTGTGCACCTCGTAGGTGGATCTATTATTGTATTAAAAAGACATTTGGAGGCGTACTATCCAATAAGTGCAGATATACGATGGACATGGTTTCTGTGAATGTTTGTAGACCTATTGTTCTGTTTAATCACCACATATTACATACAAAAACTATCCATTCACCTTTCATTTCCCTTCTCCTGAATCATTACTATGTTTAAGCCAAACGTGACTGATTCACTTCGAAAACACCAGCGTCATCGAACAATTCATGTGGTTTGACAAACCCTGTTCCTGTCAAGAATAATATGATGAGTGAATTTTAAAGTCTTTAAAATATCCCCCTCTTTCATATTTCTGTATTCCGAACAGAATGCCCGAAGAAAGGATTACGATAATGAGGTCATGGAATCATTTTTTTTTCTCTCTGTGGCGCCCGAGAAGTTCCTAATTCAAATCGGGTCTATGATTGATTAACGTAGATTAGTGTCAACTTTGATCATTTTTATTCCCAATTTCTAAACCTATTATGTATGATATCAAATGGAGGAGAAAGGAGCAGAATGTGAATTTTCGCCTCTTTTTATTGTCGAACGTTTCTTGAATGTTTCTTGAAATCGAAAGGGTTTCGTAAATCTGAAGGAAAATCACTGTCTCTTGAAATATTGAACAAGATTATTCCAAGTTTAGAACATGAATTCCAAAATAGGTTAAGAAGATAAAATGTCTTGAAATACGAAGAGCAAAAAAATGTACAAAATTGCTCAAACAGTAGAAGCCATTGTTATTATTATTATTATTATTATTATCATTATTATTGTTGTTATCATTATTTATTATTATTATTATTATTATTATTATCATTATTATTATTATCATTATTATTATTATTATTATTATTTATTATTATCCTTATTATTGTTATTATTTTTTTATTATTATCCTTGTTATTATTATTATTATTATTATTATTATTATTATTATTATAATTATTATTATTATTATTATTATTATTATTATTATTATCATTATTATTATTGTCATTATCATTATTATCATTATTATTATTATTATTATTATTATTATTATTATTATTATTATCCTTATTATTGTTTTATTATTATTATTATTATTATTATTATTATTTTTATTATTATTATCATTATTATCATTATTATTATTATCATTATTATTATTATTATTATTATTATTATTATTATTATCAGTTTATTTATTTACATAACATTATTGATTCCTGCACTGATTTCTATTTTGGATTGACCAGTACACATATGGATACTTATTCCTTCAATGCAAGCTGAGATCATGCATATTATATCTTTTACGGAATACAGGTGGTATACATTATTGTAGACATAAAAATCCTACTGTTATAGGATTTTATAACATTTTCCGACTTTCGAGGCTCTCCTAGTATAAGGGAGAGGGGTTCCGTGAAACCAAACGCAGTCTCAGCGGAACATATCCCCAAACGAAGTAGACTGATTTTTCAGTCTAACATTATTGTTGCTATAGGTCAAACAAGCCTCCAGCTAGCTTAGCCTCCAGGAGCAACCAATTTCAACTCATTTATGAACTAGTTCATTACACCCACCCCCCCCCCCCTTCTCTCTCTCTCTCAGTCCCACCTCCCTCGCTCTGCCCCTTCCTACCTGTTTACCCCTGTCATATTCTCTTGGTAAAGTGCACCCCTTCTAAACAAAGCTCTCCTTTGTCTTTCATGAACGAAAGGTATGAGTCATTCATAATTACTTTGATGAAAGGAATGTCCAGGGTCCAGTTGGAAATTAGCGGTCAAGCTGGAGGTCACGCGATGACCACAAACACTGACCCACAACTTTGACCACTACAATTATAATACAGCGTGCTAATCAAATAACTTTCAAAAGCTTTTGAATCGGAACGTCAATCAGACAAAAACATCATTAAAAGGAAAATAATATCGAAAAAATAGAGAACAAACAATATGCATTATTTATATTATTGTGGCTGATTATATTTATGAAAACAAATTTTACTTGAACATAGATACATACAATTTTTAAAGATCTTATAAATTATATATTTATGACGAAATCATTGAAGGTATATAAATTATACATTGCACCAACATTGACCTGAAAGCGTCGCTTCGATCGCTCGAAAAATTTAGAAACGGGAAATGATGGTATCTTATGGATAGACACCACACCAATTTTGATTGACGATCTTACATGTGGACTGCATGAGATTCCGATTATAGCTAACGAAAAAAAGAAAATGCTTATTTGTTTACTGTTGTTGCTAGTTAACAAATAAAGATAGGCATAGGTTTAAACGAAAGCACTTATATGTAGATGGTAAATAAAGGAATCAAGGAAATAAACTTCAAAGAGTATAATGTAAGGAAATTACATTACATACAAAAAAATCAAAAGCGCTGAAGTAAGGCTTTGAAAATTAGTGAGATTATTTCCACCCTCAATGTTTGTGCGACTCCAAACCTCAGCACCTTCAACAGAAATTGAATTATTCTGTTGTCAGTGAACCTACATTGTGTTCCTAAAATGTCACGCTAGACATGAACCCTTCTTGACATTTCCTTCTCTCTAAATATCAACGAAATAATGACAATCGCTTCCTAGAATCCATAAAACCACATTGTATATGCTACTTTACTTGTTAAATTCTTTGCGGTTTCCCAAAAGAAGTCAACACTAGTGTTGTTTTCTGAGCTAGTTATAGAAATGGCATTTAATCCGTTTTGAGTTTTGAGTAAAATCTGTAATGTGGATACTAAGGTCTCTATTCAATATTTCAAAGCCTGGTTATTACAACCACAATATTATTGTATCAGACAATGATTGGACTGTGTGTCATAGAATCGCAAACGTCCTCATCGGTGGATCGGAGAAGGGGGGGGGGGGGGCGGGCGCGGGGGCCTCAAGAGGAGAATCGTGGATCCGCCAGTTTTCTCTCTCTCCCAAAGAAACAATTAATTGGCAGTGGAACCGGGGGCGGGGCGGGGGCTGCATACCCCATTTTTCTAGTGGACACGTTTCATAATAGTAGAAAATTATATGCTTGTTGGA
>CM046832.1:63495607-63563107 GCA_025618425.1 Heliocidaris tuberculata | reverse complement strand
TTAGCCTTATATAAGGCTAATCGTCTGATCACTGATGGTAGAGAAAACTAATTTATTTAAAGACCTTATTTTAAGGAGAATTATATTCATACTGTTATGATTTTGATATAGCATTTATAATCGACTCTTACATTCTCTCCCTCTTTTCTGATGATTATGTAACTTTTATTTATTAGACTTTAAAGTTCTTTAAACTTATCTTTTATAATTTACACCATCAAAAACTTCGTAAACTATTTCGAATTTTGAAGGTACAGAATGCATTTGGGAGTATTTAGCTTGAGGCTAGAATACTGACACTATTTTAAGTAGGCCTAGAGAAGCTATTGAAGTGCGTCCCAATGGCGGATCCAGATTCTCTGACAGGGGGAGGGCAGAAGTCTGAAAAAAGTTCCAAAAAAAAAAACAACAACAAACAAACAAACAAACAACACAACAACAACCCCAATTTTTTAATAAATGAAAAATTAAAAAACAACAATAACAAAAACACCCCAAAATACACCCCCCAAAAAAGAACCCAACAAAACAATAAAACATAAAACCCAAAAAAAAAAAAAACAACCCAAAACAAACCCTAAACAAAACAAAACGAAACAAAATTCATGTGTGTTTGGGGGCTAAATTAGCTGCCGGGGTCGGGGCACACATGGGGGCGCACATTTCCTTTTTTTATACTCGATGTGTACTTATGATATGTCACATTGGGCTTGGCTGGGGGCACGTCCCCCCCCCCCCCCTCCTCAAGAAACATCCTGAATCCTCCGCTACGTCATGATAAAGAACTTGATAAAAGAAAATCGAAGTCTTATCTTTTTGTTCCCTCTCTCTAGGAAAGCATGTTTTATTTAGCAGAGAAGATGGACTTGCAAACCACAAAGCTTTCGAACAAGGGCATGTCATCTCTTTGTTATGCTCTGTGTTGTGTCTGGCAGGAAATTTCTAAAGCGTGTAGTGTGTCCATACGTACATGCACGATCGAATGCACTCTTGTGTGTGCTTATAAACATTTTACCAGCAGCGTGAGAGATGCCTTGTGCGCAGGCGCAGTCAATAAATGCAATGCAGATAATGCCTGTGTAGTAAAGGGTGCCTGTATTTAGTCGCCGATCGAGCTAGCATTTCATTCTCTGCATAATATATCCGTGAATAAGGGTAGCAGCATTATATCGCTCTGTCCAACCAGCTGGTATACAAAAGCGGCGACATACAGGCTCTGGGTTGTTATCATATTATATGATGTGAAAACACTGCTCTGTAATCATATTGCGGAATATTATACATGAATCCGACGTTTTCGTTGGCGCCCATAGCCGTGTGATGCAAATGCCTGTTTCTTTCGCCTCACTGGTCTATTTTGGACTAAACGTATGAGAATATATTCCAGCCTAGTTGGAGGGATACCATAAACATCATAATGTGAGGTGAGCTGTTTATTCATTTGTTTGTGAACCTGATATATATGCCTATACAATTGCGTCTGATTGGAGTATTACAAACGGAACTGTTGACTATCTTTGTTATACTCGTAATTAATTTCTACTTCTTTTTTCAAAATTTATCTCTATAAGTAACTCTCCTTCTTATACTTTCTCTTTATCATTCCCCCTTCTCCCCTCAGCCTTTCTCCCTTCTGTTTTTTTTTAAATCCTTCTCTATTTCTCTCTGCCTCATTCTTCCCCCTCTCCGCCCCATACCCCCTCTCTTTCTCCCTCCCCTCCATCTTTCTCTTTCCCCCATTCTCTCTATCTCTCCCTCGCTCGTCTGGATGTAATATATCGCTGAATACATTGCGTCAAGCTGCGCGATCTCGAGCTCTATTTATATCGAGCTTCGATGTGCACATAAAATTTGCAAGGAATATTAGCTTTAGTGTGATGTTGCATGCCACGGAGGTGTAATACAAAAAAGGATGCCAGCCACATCACGTTATCAAATTGGCCGGCTGATCATATACGATGATAATTTACCCACTCAATAACCCACGTCCATGACCCCCTGTTCGATTTTAAGATCACCCCTTTTCTCTCTCTCTCTCTCTTTATTTTTCCTCAATATTTTCATAATATTATCAATTAAGCATTATGAAAGCGTTTCGATAATAATTATGCAAGTTAAAAACATAGCGGTACATTCAACTGTTTTGAACATGACTGCTAAAAATAACTGTGGTGAGACTTTCTTTTAGTTTTCTCTGAAACTATCAATAAGTCTTAAAAGCCGGTAGTGTCTACCGGCATATTTAATGCTTCAACATAAATGCTCAATGAATTCAGTTGACAAAGGTATCTTGTTTATCATTGTGTACAGTAGCAATTCGTTATAAGAAGAAAACGCTTCGTCCTTGAATACCCATGGGATTATTTTGCGTAAATTACTATAACATAGGCTTTTACTGCTGAAGTTAGGCGCGTTGTATACATTTCAGTCTCATCTTCCAGATGCCAAATCATTATCCCTTCTTACTCCTCCTCCATTTTCCATCACTCTCGAGCTCTACCCCCTTTCAATACCCCTCACCCCCCATCTTGGAACGCTTACAAGAGCCGAGTCCCTCGATTTATGCCTTCCATCAGGCGTGCATAAATTTACGTATTATATGACATACAGCATACAGTACAGGATAGGTAATGGCGCGTAGAAAAGGATGCCTGGCTGCCTGCGATATCACATACCATACGGGCATGGGATCAGGCATCCCCCATTGTATGTGTATTAGATGCTGCTGATTAGTATGTGTCACAAAATCTGGCACTAGAATGTATTTGTTTTGCATGTCTGTATGTTTACGAAGGATTGTAAGGGAAACGAATAGGTGCGATTCCGTTGCAAGACAGCAAGAGATACATGTACATCAATATTATAGTGTCTAAGGCTCTCTCTTTCTATCCTTGGTCTTCATCTTTTCATTCACTCTCATTAAAGTTATTTATCTCTCGCACTCTCTCTGTTTTCCTCCATTCTACGTGCTTTTGTTGGCTGTTTTTTTTTTTTTCTTCCACGTTCTCACCACCCCCTTTCTCTCTCGCTCTCCATCTCTCTAACTATCTCTCACTTTCTTTTTCTTTCTTCCAGTACTGTATATTCATAGTCGACATAATACAATTATGTCGACTGCACTGTTAAGTCATGCACAATGTACTCTATTCCTTTCTCTAATCTGTGCATGAACGCTTCATTTTTTTTAAATTCGAAACAAAGAGCACAACCATTATCAGACTATTTTATCTCGCCACTAGATCTGGGACCTGCATGCAACATAAAGAGATAAATCAATCTTACGATTGATATCAATCGTTAGTCTATGCAAACTATGTACTTAAGAGTTACAATTGATCGTAAGATTGATTGTATCTCTTTATGTTACAGGCCCCTGGTTAAAAGTGGTTATAACCTGCGGAAGGACCTTCGAGTTCATGTAAATGCAATATCATTTACCCTTTTCACAAGTTATAGCTGTTATCATTGTTCGGCAACCCTTTATTTCATAGTTTCCTTTAATATATTATGCTCTTTCCATTCCGTTATCATTATGTTGTTTTCCTTATTAGCCGTCTTCCAATTCCAGTTTGATCTTTCTCTTCTACGATTAAGGTGAATTCAGGTTGATTAAAGTTTCTTTTCGAAGACTTCGGACTTCGTGTTTTCCCCGCTCTTTCTTCAAAAATGTTTTCCACAACAAAACATTTCTGCTACACCAGCATGAATGTAATCTATATCTGAAATATTTTGTAGTAAAGAAGAAACACACACACACACACACAAAAACAACAAACAAACAAACTACAATCAAAAATACAAAAACACCACCAGCAACAACGATCATACAATCAAACTAATAAAATCATTATCAACACTACTGTATTCCATGCCAGTGCAAGAGAGGGGTCTGGGGCATGCTCTCTATTAGAAACATTTTTTAAACATTGAACAATATGAAAATGCATAGCTATATATCTTTTGTTTTATTTATTTTTCATGGGCCTGAAAACGGGTAAAGGCGGGTGGATAGTACACAAACCCCGTTCCATCCTGAATACTCCACTCCTGTTTATGTGTTTCAATATCACATTGAATAGAGAGGACATTTTTTTTTTAGCTGAAAGGGATGCACCATGCACCATGTACATGTAGAGGTGTCGTGGTATAGTGGATACGTCACCAGACTGTGGATCACATGGTTCGCGGTTCGCGTCCTGCCGCGGCACTATTGTCCTTTGGCAAGGCATTAGTCTGCATTTGCCACTCTCCACCCAGGTGTTAAGTGGGTACCCGGTAGGATGCGAATGTCATTGTGACTGGAATATCATTTGTTCGTCTGTGAAATGGCCACCAGACTAGAATGCTTCCTAGTGGAGTGGAGAAGGTGCACTATATAAATCCAGAATCGTAACTGGATCTAATGACCGGGGTAATAATACACTGTAAAGTGCTTTGATCAGTTACTAACTGGAAAGGCGCCATATAAATGCAGGTATTATTATAATTATCATCATTATTATTATTATTATTATTATTATTATTTATTATTATTATTATTATTATTATTATTATTATTATTATTATTATTATTATTATTATTATCATCATTATTATTATTATTATTATCATAATTATTATTATTATTATTATTGTTATTGTTATTGTTATTGTTGTTGTTGTTGTTATTATTATTATAGAACGACACGAATGAAAAGAAACAATAATCACCTCCTCATTGTAACATAACTTACTCAAGTTTGTAGTTCCAAGACCATGAAGACGAATGTGTCACACAAAACAAGACAAGAGCAAGGTCCTAGGAATTCTTTTATCAGTGGGACCTGGAGGCTGTTTAATTGCCAGATGTTCAACTTTTCTCATATTTGTTTCTTTTTTTAACATAATCATATTTAGCTTGGGCCCACTAATGCTAAAGAATAAAGATCCTGTATTTTGCATAATGGTGATAATATCACGTTTGATCCAGGTCATATATTTTGTGTCTACTGCCTTCATTTCCCAAATGAAACTATACTGCTTATATCAAGTTACTCGTATTTTTGCTGGCATACAAAAAGTCATGCATGCATAAACAATCATAAAGCCATCATGACATGAGTTATTCGTCCTATATTGAGCCCGATGCAGATGAGGGGATGGGGGCTGAATAAACTCATGTACAGTTGAGTAAGCCCCCACCCTTCCCAACCTACCCCATGTGCTGGATACACACATCTGTTCAATTCAATCAGGTGATGTTGTCCAGCAATGCTTGGTCTCGTATTGATCAATACAGTTTTGTGTGACCAGTTAACTGTAATTGATCATAAATTAGCGAGAGGCCTGATGGGCTATCTATTGTTCCCAGTCAGGGATGGCATGGGATCCTATGGTATCTTAAGTAGTAGGCCGATGCTTAAAAATAGTCTGAGTAGTGTAGAAAGGAATTTTCAACGGGGGGGGGGGGGGGGGGGGGGGCAAAGCTATCAAAATGCATAAATTTTCCTGATTCCACCGTTTTAAACCCATAGGAATAGCCCGGGTATATAGGGATATTTGGTGTACAATACATAACAACTTCATTCTTTTTCATATACGATTTCATCATTAGATTAATGTTTTTCTTCTCCGGGGTATATGCCCCCCTTTTGCCCCCTTCCCCGTAGCAACGCTTAAATGTATGGGAAGTCTTAATCTTCGGTAAAGGCGAAAAAATATACTTTAAGACAAATTTAAATTTAACAAAAATTATAACTAAAACTAAGCCCTTACCTGCCTGTAATAGAATACATATTTTGATATTTGGCACACATTTTGGGATGGGAAGGGGCACGTGCCCCCTATATGCCCTGGATCCCCTATTTTTATTTTATTAAGTTTCTTTCCAAGTACAACAACTTCATTCTTAGAAATCAACCATAGCACGTTTTATATATGGTATATGATACTTGTGAACTCTAGCTGATAGACCTACCTTAAAAATATAGAACATAATTATAGTTCATTATCATGCATACTCATGCAATGCTTGCACTCGTAGATCTCTCAAGAAACCATTCAAAATTCTACTAGTAAAAGAAATGAAGACCAAACACTTGTAAATAATTCTGTAGCTACAGACAAATAGACTCCATAATGCAAAACTCACCCCACCCCTTCTAAAGAGAGAGAGAGAGAGAGAGAGAGAGAGAGAGAGAGATGTAATTAGCATTTTGACCGGGACTGTATTTTTCTATTTTGTTTTGGAATATTTTGGCCGGGCACTGTTGTATAATCTTTGAGTGCATCCAGGTCAGTGATATAGATCAGTAGGTCAATCAGTTTCGTCAACTGAAAAGGGTTTTCAGGGCCCGGATATTATCATAGGGGAAAATCCTACTTTGACGATGCACGGATACATGTAGGGTTTTCTTTGAGGCCAGATTCTTGTTGGAATGGTCAGCGTTTCAGCGAGACTGTTTTCAAGCCACATATAACGTACAAATTAGTGTAGATATTGTGTCCTTTAGTCTTTTAGGCCCGTATTCTGAACTCCGGTTTAACTTAAACCGCGGTCTAAGTGTGGTTTAAACCCAGTCTAAACCTTCCCTTTAAACCAGAGTTTTAGAAAATCACATTTTGAACTCTGGTTTAACTTAAACTTCAGTCTGGTGAGGTTTAACTTTGTACAGAAATTTAAACTGGACTTGCCGTTTAAGTCAGTTTTAATTAAAGCTCTGGTTTAACTTAAACTGGAGTTTAAGTTAAACCGGAGTTCAGAATACGGGCCTTAGAGTTTAGTTCTTCACGTTGTATTTTGTAAATGTGTTTCTTCTCTTTTCATGTTAAAATGCTGGTATCATAACTATGTTGTTCTTAAAGCCATTCCAGCAGGACAGTAACATGATTTTCATGATACTGATAATTTTTCATCACCAATTTATAGTAAATTATACATGTAGTCATACTGAGGGTCGTTAATTTTTGTATGAGCTCCCACCCGAGGACAGTCATCTCTAATGCGATTAACGAAAACATATATAAGGCTACTTAATAATGTCCATAACAAAATCAGTGGTGTAACCAACCTAGGGCATACGCTGCCCCGTTTAGAGGCCCGAGAAAAAAAAATCATTACGATTTCTATTAATTCTAACAAGATGCAGGGTTGCCCATATACATTCCGCTCCTTTATCCCCATTTGGGCATGATTCGCCCCCTGGTTATAGCTATTTCTGGATAGTGGATACGCTACTGAAATGAAATGCATAAATTTTGCATAATACTGTTACGATATATGTATTGGCGTAGCAATGAATTACATGTATTTAAAATAAAATGGACCAGTTCCGAAATCATACAAAATGGTAAAAGGTCTAATGGCTGACTGATGAACCATTATACTAGTAGACAGTGTCAATTTGGAGTAGGCCTAATCAAAATGCACATTTCATACATTCTATCAGGCATGCGTCTGAAAAGCATTCGGGTTGTCAAAAATAACAAATGTCAGAAAGATATATATAAATATTTTTTGTTGTTTATGCTTGTGGCTCACATGTGATTAATAGTGTCAGAATTTAATGTGCTTTTGATGTGCTTTTACTTTAATATCCAGCATACATAATGCCTATAGTATTGAATTGTGTATGAAGTGTGCAATACAAAAGGCATTATGCCTTATGTTATGTTGTTGTTCTCTACGCATGACTAATGTTGGCCCTCGATATAGAGATTAATGGACAAAACATGATGACTTGTATAGATAAATAACGTTGGAATAACCATACAGATTATTGTTGTCCTTTGCATGGGGGAAAATGTAGGCCTATAAATAGTATAGCTCACGCATACATTGTGCACTGGCGTTGCCTCTGTTATGCTTTCATCGTTTATTATGTGTTTGCAAGATCTCGTATGGAATCGATTTATGCATGAAATTATTTGAATCTATTTTATGATGTATTTACAGTATATAGAGCTGTTATGTTTTTAATGGGCTTACGATGTTATGAGAACGCGTTAGCAGGGAGTAAGAGAGAGAGAGAAGGAGACAAAAAAATATATATTTCTAAAAATAATTATATCCATATAATCTACTTCAGAAAACGAAATAAAGAACGTAAAATGTTAACAAAATCGAGAATAACTTAAACAAGTAGCTTTAGTTCTGATATTAATGTAACTCATTTCATTAAATTGGAACAAAAGGTTGTCTTTTGCTGTTGTTTTTTTTTCATTTAACGGTCTGACGGTGAAGACTATGCGGAATAAGCAATTTGAGATGAGCTCAATTAGAACAATGATAACTCTTATGAAGATGGGTTCTCTGAGTCGGTAGAGAACCTGTGAGAGCAAATTAATTAGATCAGTTTGTTTGATGAACGGAACTCTATGTTCGTATCTGCTTCTCATGATCTAATTTGCTCTAATTAAAATATTGAAAGTACAGCGTTAGACGGTTAAATCAAAGAGTCCTTCGACAAAATAGTGATAATAATGAAACACCATTCTCCTCTTAACATGATTAAACTGCAGTCTGTATGCAGAGATGAAACTGTTTTATCTAAATGATTTTCTTTCCATGGGCAACTCTTTTGGAAACGTTTCAAGATTTACGCACTATATGTAAAACCTGGAAAATAATTGTTTTACTACGCCTTCTATATTATGCACTCTGTACTCTCTCCGAGCAGCCCCTATAATGCATTAGTTGAGATGTCATTACCCTGATCCCCCCCCCCCCCTTCTTCTCAACTTCAAGATTTAAAAAAATTAAATAAAGAGGAGACACACGTGAGAATTTCTGATTAAAGGAGAATGAAACCCTGGGGGAAAATCCATTTTAATAAAAAGAGAGGATAGAGAGAAGTAATTTTTAAAAAGTTCCATCAAAATCGGGAAATGAGAAAGTAATGAAAGTTTGAAAAGTCTCAATTTACTTTCTATGGCGATCCTCAAACTAGCAATGTTGCTTCAAAGTGACAGGTAGAGTAGGACAACTCTCCATGTGTTTTCTACCCAAAATTTCATATTTTCTCCATCATCTCTAAAATGATGCTTGTCTTTTTGTGAACTCAACATATGTTGTGTCAAATACATTTCTCCATGATATATCTTGAGCTGAAAAGGAGGCAAGCTGGACCTTGAGAGATAATGGGGAAAATATGAAATTTTGTGTATAAAACATATGGAGAGTTGTCCTACTTAACCTGTCATTTTGAAGCAACATTGCCAATTTGATTATCGCCATAGAAAGTAAATTGAGACTTTTCAAACTTTCATAAGTTGAAACTTGCTCATTTCTTAACCGATATTAATGGAACTTTTTTTAAATTGCTTCTCTCTATCCTCTCTTTTCATTAAAACTGATTTTTCCCCAGGGTTTCATTCTCCTCTAAGCAGTCCATTTAAAGATGCAATATAATTAAAAGGGTAAATGAAAATACATTAGCAAATCGAATAAAAGGATGATAGATGTTTTAATCCGAAGACTAACCAAACCATCATAAGAATAGCATTTCGTTCATTTCGTGATATTTCTCTAGGTTTGCAAAATCTGCGCGGCTGTGAAATTCATTATACAATATGAATTTCAGCTAGCCTCAATCTGACTGTTGGTGTATCAGCAATGCATGTCCTTGCGTTCAAACGGCGGTTCCATGGATACATGTGGACAGTTAAATTCAGTACCGTCATGATGTGTATTTGGTTTAGCATGATGAGCTAGACAGCAGTGGTTCGCTTTCTTATCACTGAAAAAAAAAAATAATTAATTTATGTCAGCAGAAGCGATCCTGAAATATATAATTTGATACATTACTCGTTGTATATATACCTTATGTATGCTCAACAAATCTGGCATGAATTTCAGTATGGGTCTGGAGAAAATTACATGTTCAGGACAGATTTTTCGGGGAGGACAACACTTTGTGTTACACAAGGGCTTTTTTCTTCGCGACTGGAGTCGTACTGGGGAACGTACACGATGAACTTCTGATTTCCCACGCCTCGGGGCAAAAAGTGCAACCTGGCGTGCAATATTTCTCACTTTGGAATTGGCCTAATTGATCCTTGCGGACCCGGTGTCGCATGCAATGCATCCAGCTCAGAGATTACTTTTTTAATATTACATAATTTTCGAGTATGACGTACATTGTATGCTCATAATATGGGGGGAGGGGGGGGGGGGGGTGCGTCGTCGAACCATTATCAATATGGGAGAGGGAGCCATGGGGATGGGAAGCAAAAATTGATTAACGATTAAGATGCAGTTACAATCTTTATTTTATCTTTTTTTTAGGACAGGGCGGGGGGGGGGGGGCTATTGCCCCATATACATCGCAGGGTTGACACCCCTGCATAGCATACCTTACAGTACACTGTTATTGTTTTTATTTTGCAAACTAGACTCGACAAAAAAAAAAAAGCAGTCGCATTTTGTATTGTGCATTTGATTTGCCGATGTATATTTCATAATCCAAATTATTATTATTAAAGTCGGATGCAAATGTGATTTTTATCATCGAAGCGCTAGGTCCGAGGGGGTTGAAATCAATAATCATTTTCTTAACAATAATTCAGCCTTTTCGCTGCATTCGGCGTCTCTGATATCACCTAATAAAGTTATGATTGGGTTACCATGGTTACATTGCACCTGCAAACTGATCACGTGGTTCATCAACAGAATGCAGCGTATAAACTGTCACGTCCTCAGCAGTGGCTATGCAGTGACTCGTTTTCCTGTTCTATTGAGGAAAGTTATGTGTTTGTGTTTGTGAGTGTGCGTGCGTGTGTGTGTGTGTGCGTGTGGGTGGGTGTGCGTGTGGGTGTGTGCGTGTGTGTGGGTGTATATGTGTGTGTCTGTGAAGTGTCAAAATATGCTCGTTGTACGAGGTGTTATTTTGATTGCGTTATAACTACGGATGCCAAAGAGCACGCCAGTTAATTGCTGACATATTCCTAAGTCAGAAATACTGATGCCTTGTTTACAACGTATAGTCTATTCATAAAGAGTAATATGCAATCTTTTGTAGCCTTCCCTTGACGGCTTGAGGTAACATGTTTCGATGTGAACACATCGATTAGCCCCATTGCGTTCACGTGTAACAACCAAAACGTGATATAATCAATATGAACAGGTTGTTTGATAGCTTCAGGGAGATCTCTCCCATGCATCTCACTGAAAGCTTGGTCTGATATTGCGTTTAGACGATGAACATAGCGCAATTTCATCACACAATCAAATTTTGGAAGCCACCCCGTCTTTCTGATGTCGCGTTCACATAGCGAACACGGTGCAGTGTGAACTGTCTGTGGAAGCCAATCAATCGGCATGCTCCGTCAACAAAGCGTAACATCATTACTGCGACACGTCATCGATTTCGAGAGTAGGGCCATCTTCGATGTCTACCACTAGGCCTTCTGTCTAGCATAAGGAGAATGATTCTGTAACGGTGTGCAACACAAAAATAATGTATCGTTGGTTATTAATGTTTTGTGATTACTGGCTAATGCAAAACATTGATTATTACCAGCCAAGTTTGACTTTTCATCAATTAGATTTTGTTAAATACACTGAATTTCAAGGTAGTTCAGTATAATATGAATGAAGTCTGCACGCTTCAAAAGTTTTTTTTTTCTTCTTATTTGGACAGATTGAATCGATTTGCCTTTTTATGCATCAAGTAGTGCTATGAAATTCTAATTGCTTGTCCCGGGAATTAATCTCTGGTGCTGTATGAATAATGAAAATAATTTGTCATTTTACCCGTTATTTTTTTTTCTGAACTCCGATGTAAAAACAGTTCATTTTCACCGAGTGCTTCAAACAGTATTTTAAATATTCAAATCGCCGTCTATATTCAATATATTGCAAAACCGAACGAAAGTTACTGAAATCTACTTGCCACCCCCTTCAAATTCATCGATTTGGAAGTATTGAAGGGAAATTGCAGTTTTCTTCATGACACATTCATACCAGCTGTTGCAGTGAGTGGCCAAATCAATTATATCCATTTGATATTCAAGTCATGTTGATTGAAAAAGAAATTAATAAACTTCAATCATGATCTATTCAACGTTTAAGCATCTGTTTACATCATTGACGTGATCGGATCAGGTCGTATTTTGAATATTTTTCCTTGTCGACCGGGATCAAACATGTGCAAGTTCACTTCCGAAGTTGTCTTTGTAAGTTACAACTGGAACCTGTTTTGAAGTCGAATTCTTCAAGTTTGAAATATTGGTGACCTTTGCAAGTCAGGACAGTTCTTGTGGTTAGTTGATTTGAATCATAAATGGACTTCCCATGCATTATTTAGTTATTTTCATGATCTTTTGCAGCTTGTCATTGGTAGTAGTCGTCAGGGAGAATGGAGGGGGGGGGGGGAGCAGGGAATGTAGTTGTCCTTCATTGTGCAGGACTTCTCCACATACGTACCCAAATTATTGTTTCAAGATGTTAAGAATTTGATAATGATATCCTGAAAAGAAACAAGAAGATAAGTCGTCTTTCATGTAGCGGATTAATCTTCCGAAGATTAATATTTTCTTCCACTGGACGACTCGTCTAAAGCCCGTTACACATCAGGCGTCATTTCGATTGTGTCAGTAAGGAGTTTTCGAATGTGTCAACGTGAACGCCGTCCTAGATCCTCCCAGCTACAATGGACTGCTTTGTGACGCGCAAAAGATCGTATCAGTCACTGACGCGCTCCAAGCGTCAGCAAACGACACCCCGTTTTAGCCAGGCTTTTGGGACACTGTATATACCCAGTACCATCTTTACGGGTTTCGTATTTCAGCATTAGATTCGAGATAAGAAAGAACAAAATAATGCCATATTGACAAATTTATTTTCTTTACCAAACGGGGGCCGGAGGTTTTGCTATCCACACGGACTTTTTTCCTTATGCGAGAAGGAAACACGATTTCCTTGTTAAAATCAGGAAATAATCATGATAATAATGGACACACTTTTCGTGGTCGACTAAGTTTGCTCATAATAATAAAGAGAAAGATCAAAGTATAAACAGAAATTGAAATCGAATCCAAATTTTAAATCTCAATCGCCTAATTGTGATTCCTGTTAAACGGTATCAAATCAGAACTTTGTAAACCAAAGAATAAACAACAAATGACACCAGATGTAGCAAGATAAAGGTTTCGATAATTATTAACGTAATTAGTATTTCCTTTCCGAAAGGAAAACAATGTCTGTATCTTTATTGAATTAAGCTAGAGCAATATCTGTTATATGGTTAAGAAATCGATCTGATAATTGCCTATAGCGCAGTCGGCCGTTAATAGTCGACATGATATTCAGCAGGTCGTTTACACATATAAATGTATTTTATCATATTAGTATAATATTATTTCCTCCAGCTGGATATGTTCACTATGCAATGTTTTACGGTTGATACCGCAGGAATTCGTCGATTAGTAAAACGATTTGGGTTAGGGGGGGGGGGGGGAATCAGAGATTCAATGTTTTCCCGCTGTCTACGGGAACCGGATGCTCCCTGTAGAAAGCCTATATGGGTATTTTAGAATTCACTAGTCAACGGGTTAATTAAATGCTATAAGAATAATGTCTATGAAAATTTATATTCTTTGTTTGTTTTTCCCTTTTGTTTGTTGTTGTTTTGGGGTTTTTTTTAAAACTAGAATGTACATGTAGGGCTTTACCAATTATTGCGCTGTATACAATTATGATGAATAAAATCTTTGCCACAGTCATAGTAAAACAGAAACTATGCTTCAAACTTTATACATGAAACCACCCCTCTTTTCTCATTCAAATTATGCTTCCAGCTTTTCGCCACCCCCCCCCCCCTTCCCATTCCCTCCTTCCCTCACCTCACCTCCGGACAAATGTTTCCATACTACAGTCCGTCGCTCTCGATCCCAACTCGATCACTCATCAGCCTAATGATCGTATCAATCGGAACGTCTGCACCTCATAATTGTTTTTCCACATTTCCCCCCTCCATTTGCTACATTAATGTCATGCTGGCCTAGGCGAATGATTATCGCCCATTGCGTTACAAGTCTTAGAGAATTTATTTCTCTGTTTTATGATTATGCCTTGTTACTGTATTATACTTTCGTTTGCCCCCATTAACTTATTACGATCACTTTCACGATGTTACATTACGATTTGTCACGTCAGTGGCGTAGATACGAACGCACTTTCTATTGTTAGTGTGTGTGTGTGTGTGTGTGTGTGTGTGTGGGTGGGGGGGGTGATGAATAGATCACCTCCCCCCCCCCCCCCCACTAACAATTGACAATTATGCGTGTCTACGCCCATGTGTCACGTGCTCTGAAAGCTGTAACCTGCTTCTTTATTGAATAAGATTTATCCACTCTAAATGATATTGTGTCGAACTGAGTAGGTAGACTATTCCCCACCGGTACATCTTTTTTGAGATTAATCTACCCACTCAAGACTCAGATTAACACAGTTTCGTTGAGAGCAGAACTATTCCTTCCTTTCTGGAAAAGATTAGAGCTCGTGGTACATCGTGTTGTACAACGCGAAAGTGGACGAGTGGTATACGCTTTGATTTTGTGTTATGCCACTGAAGGGTTGTTTTGTTTCTTGCATTAATCATTTATACTTTTTCTCAGAATATTTTATCGCACCATATGCACAAAATCAACGTCCTATTACGGACACGATGGAAGCAGCAAATTATTCTTTTATAACGGTCCATTCTTTTTGCGCGCCAGCATGGTGTTATTTTACTACAATACCATAATGACCCGGTGTTTACTCGTCCTCCTGGCCTGTGGACAAATTCATTCTTTCAATATAAGTATAAAAATATAAAACGACTCACATAACCAATGCCTGGCGAGTCAAGCTTCTGCAAAATATTATGTTTTTACGATGTCTCCAGTGTGCCTGTTTTCGAAGATTCATTTTTTAGATGTTGCTTGTGTGCCATGGCAAAGATATCAATTAACGGTACAGAGGAAGAGAGCAGGGGAGAACTTGTTTTTCGGAAGTGATTTTTCAGTGAACTTTAGAGGAAAAAACGTCGTTAATCATAGTACATCCATTCTCAGCAGCAGAGGAGACATCTTTTTATGAAATCTTTCTTTGTTTCTTCTTCTTCTTCTTCTTCTTCTTCTTCTTCTTCTTCTGCTGCTGCTGCTGCTGCTGCTGCTGCTGCTGCTTCTTCTGCTGCTTTTTTCCCCCTTCTTTTTTTCCCTTTTGTTTCTTGAGGGGGGGGGGGAGCTAGGGGTGAGCATTTATTCCTTTCGAGGGAAAAACTTTGTTGAAAATCTTTGTAATAGATTGAAAGTAAGAATACTGTAGAAACATGTCGGTGGTAGTTTTAGAAAAAATGTAGGATATTGATAAAAAGGCTAGAGCTCTCCGAAAGGTGAATATACAATATGGCGATTCTTTCACTAGAGAATGGGACATTTTTACAATATTTTCAAGCCTATAAGAGTTGTTTTGGACTATACATAGAGAGTACTATCAAAGTGCCCGAATAATAATTTGTTACTATAGACTAGAGCGACAGTTATCTTTTGGGATGAAATAAATTGCCGTATTCTCTGTCGCATACGACATTATTAATTCACCCAATACTGAAAATATATGACCATTGACTGACTATGTGTTTAATATCTGGTGTTACTATGAAATCCCCTAACAATATAATTATATGACTTTCTACAGTCTACTGGCTAAAGAGTGTGATTAAAATTTCTTTTTTTTTTCTATACGGAATCACCCACTTTATTACATATTTAGTACATAATTTGCAATTGCATGCATTGCTGTCTAAGTCTATAGCCAAGCACACAAATGAAACATGATACACTATCGCACTGCGATGTGAACATGTCGATGTACATCACCCTGCACTGCAGCTATACATTCTGTCCATGACCAGGGACAACATTCGGAAGACCTCCAGCGTTTATTGGGAGTAAAAACTGTGGTTTGAAAGGGGTTATTGGATATTTCCTATCTTGTTCATGAAGAATGTGTCTTGTAACTCATCGCCAATATATGGTGGCTCGAGATACATGCATGATTTACATTGGAGATTATGAACTTTCCTGTTTTATCTGCGATAACATCCTCCAATTGAAAACGGGATTGATGGAAATATTGCAGGACATAGAATGAAGAAAAGGGAAAAGAAAAAGTAAAGAAATAAATCATGCAGGAGAATGAGAAGAAGGAGGAGGTGAAGAAGTGGAATTAGTAGTAGTAGTAGCAGCAGCAGCAGCAGTAGTAGTAGTAGTAGTAGTAGTAGTAGTAGTAGTAGTAGTAGTAGAAAAAAGAAGAAGAGAAGGTTAAGGAGGGAAGGATAAGAAGAAGGAGGAGATGTAGAAGAATATAGAAAATTATGATACCTAGTGGTATTATTAATTTTGTTCTCGGAATATTCCCAGAATATTATTTTATAGCATTACCATAATCTTTTTCATATACCTGCCATTAAATAATATCGCAAAGAGTGTGGTTTAGAGAATGAAGCACGGAAAGTGAAATTATTTTTGATGGAGTTAAAAATAAATGCATCAAGAAAGTTCCCTTGAACTTTTGCCCTTTCTTGTGGTTTATAGCACATGTCAAAATCATGTTGGATGCATCCACCCGCATAACTTTATTCCTAGAACATTATTTTATGGAATTACCAGAATCATTTTATATACCTGTCATTCAGCAATATTCGCCGAGTTAGGTGGCGTATCCGTCAGAAGATTTAGCCGGTATACGCCGCCTTCTCGTTTAAAGGCCTAGAAAAGAAAAAAAGAAACTTACAGTTGGTCAACGACACAAGTGACAGCATCGGCAGCCATGTAAACTCTGCCTCCCCTATGTGAAGGGAATGCCCCCTGTAAAACAGATTCTCGATACGCCAGAAACTATGAGACTTTCCTTTATGTGAGCAGCCTCCAAGGCTCTGTGTATAAGCCCATCTTGGTGAATATGGGCGATACATCAGTAAAATAATTTACAGCCAAATTATGATCAATTGTGCATATTGTTGTCGGAAAAACAGCATCCTGAAAAGCCATTTTTTTTTCAATGTTCCGCTTTATAGTCATCTTGGCGTGGAATGCCACTCGCATGTACCTCTGACATGGACATGTCTGACATCGGGCACCATGCAGATTACTTAATAATTTTTAATACTGCAATGGACGCACTCGTGCTCGTGGCCCCCTCCTGCCCATAGGGTTAGGGTTAGGGTTACATAATATCGCTACTGGTACTTGCATTATCGTGTTGCGATCGCCTAATTGCTTTGCTGGTCGATCGTCTGTTCCGTCTATATCAATTACTACTCGCAGGCCTCGCGAGAACGCGACATATTGCGGTAAATTTCTATGCCATGCCTATCGTTTGCATATTAATCTTTGCCACTGTCGTCTGTATCGTACGAGATGGTGGGAGCCAAAACGATACTGATTAAATTTCCAGAATGCTATAATATTCCATAATCAAATTACAATATGGGAAAGTTTTCCGTTGTCTACCTCTCTTCCATCCCAACCCTTCTTGACATTGGGACGACCAGGGTGTTCATTTAAACACTTTCTTGTCATTTGATTAATAAAAGTGTTAACACCAGTAAAGAAATAATTCTATCGTTATTTCATTAAATGCATGCACGTTCTGAAATGAATAATGAGAATGATGTTTAATTAATGAACTCTATGTCGGTATTGTTTAAACATGTGTCGATGTGGTCGCATAACTCGTGTATCGCCAGAAAGTGCTAATTAATACCCTGGTTTGGAAGTGTATCTCCCTCTCTCTCTCTCTTTGCAACGTTTTCATTAATCTTTTGTCATGGTATAAAGTTGCAAAGTCCTATTCTCTTTAATGGAGAATGAAACCCTGGGGAAATATCAGTTTTAATGAAAAGAGAGGATAGAGAGAAGCAATCTAAAAAAAGTTCCATCAAAATCGGTTACGAAATGAAAAAAGTTATGAAAGTTTGAAAAGTCTCAATTTACTTTCTATGGCGATCCTCAAATTGGCAATGTTGCTTCAAAATGGTAGGTTTAGTAGTACAACTCTCAATATGTTTTATACACAAAATTTCGTATTTTCTCCATTATCTCTAAAGATGCTGCTTGTCTTTTTGTGAACTCAACATATGCTGTGTCAAATACATTTTCCCATGATATATCTTGAGCTAAGGAGACAAGCTGCACCTTGAGAGAAAATGGGGAAAATGTGAAATTTTGTGTACAAAACATATGGAGAGTTGTACTACTAAACCTGTCACTTTGAAGCAACATTTCCAATTTGAGGATCGCCACAGAAAGTAAATTAAGACTTTTTCAAACTTTCATAACTTTCTCATTTCGTAACCGATTTTGATGGAACTTTTTTAAAAATTGCTTCTCTCTATTCTCTCTTTTCATTAAAATTCATTTCCCCCAGGGTTTCATTCTCCTTTAAGATGACGAAGGTTCGTCATTCTATCATTATCATGATTATCGTCGTCCTTGGCGTAGCGTGGGTCCAGCCATTGAAAGGCACTGGTGTCATGGCGCGTGGACATCGATTTAACTAGGTGAATGAAATGCCAACGAACAAGATGTCGAGTGGGGTGACGATTTGGAAGGGTGCAAATACATTCTGTTTTACGATACTTTCCGCCCTCCCGCCCTCTCTCCCTTTCCCTTTCCCTTTTCGCCACTTCGATTGTGGGCCCATGCCCCTGTAGCTACTCCACTTCCCAAACACATCTCACATCTAAACAGCGTCGTCATGGTTACGCTCAGTCGTAGCCATTGACATGATTGAAGTAAACAAAAACAGTTTAGTCCAGCTTCTCCCGCCTATATTGAAGTTCTAGCCTAGGGCGAACACCGGTCGCATGGAAAATTATGATGTAAACGTGATGTAAACCCGCCTCTTAATCATTCTACTTTTTCACATGTTTTTGCGACCCTTTTTTTTTAAACACGGTGTGATTCATTATGACTTCATGTGCCGTCATTCATTAGAAAAAAATTATATTCATGTGATTGTGCCATCAAAATACACTTCAAAACTTCTTTTTCAGTACCAAATTTCATTGCAAAAATTATTGTGTTCTGTGTTTGTGCCATCCCATACACTAAAATGTGCCTCTGCCGTCATATACACTCCATTAAAAAAAAAAATATTTATTTATTTTATTTTATTTATTTATTTTTTTATTTATTTATTTATTTTTTTTTTTTTGGGGGGGGGGGGGGGTATAACTATGTCTATACACACTAACTAATGCAGGTTACATAAATATGCATATATATAAGGAGAATATTATGAATGCATATAACTCATTTTAAAATTTTAACGAAGGTGACATGTAATTATTTCGGCAACATTTTGTGTAACGTTGGTTCACAGCTACGTCAGTGACGCTAATATACATTGCAAATTTTATTTTCTATCCATAAAGAAACTGTCTCCTTTGGAAAGGTCGTGTTCTCTCTTGCAATCTTCATTATTCATGTGCAGACAGAGGTGAGGAAGATAAAAACGTCATCTTCGATTTTCTGGCGCGTTGAGGAGCAAGATGTACTCGTTTCCTCCTCATAATTATGTCAAATTACATTATAATGACCCGCACACTTGTTTATTGATAGGCTACAGAAGCTGAAGAAGCCTAACAAAATAGAATGACTTTGTTTATCCTTCGTAAATCACAGGAACAGTTTTTTATTATTCATTTCGTCATTCAGCTATTGAAATGTCATTCGATTATTGCCAGCTTATATTTTACATGACATGAGCAGATAACAATGTGGAAAAGGGTTATATCCACCGGGATAAATCTAAGGTTAGGCGCCATAATGTCATTGTTTACCACTTTGTTACAGGATGAAACTTTAAAAAAATTGAAAATTTATTTTTCACCAATTTTGGCGCCCCGATGACGACTGAGGAATGATAACAATAGGTTATTATATGGCGCCGTCTATAGATCTGCTATTCTGAGAGTCTCTATGACCGTCATACTGTGTCAGGCTCTCTTCTAAAATTGAAAAGTTTTCAACTTTGATTTGAAACTTTCTAAGGATGTTGTAGATCTCAACACCACTTTTAAATTCTAAAGAGAAAATGTGTATACCTTTCATGGGCTAATATTTGATGTATCACCTTTACCCCAACTAATGCATGACACCATTGTTTTAAGTACGGTTTACTTGGTAATTTGAATATCCTGTTAGGCATACATGAATAATATTCATAAAATACAGTATACTCGATAGTACTGTCGTGTTCAAAATTGGGGCGACAATGGCCCAACATAGCGGGGTACACGGGATATTGGTCTTAAAATGGCATTAAACTGGCAAAACTGGAACAGCGCCACCTTACAGTAACTGCTAAATTGAGATTATAATTTGAAAATTAACTGCATTTTATTTTGAATTTTGACTAACAGTTGTTTGGAAAATAGGCATATTTTATATTTCAAACTATTATTTTTGACGTTGCACATGTGGAAAATTGCCTACAGATACATTCTAAGCTTCTACAAACTAGAATGGGGCATGATGGGAAAATTAGAGGCACGGACACTTTTCAAATCCTGTTGAAAGATGGCGCCATTAGGAGCTTCAATTTACTGTCACTTTAACCTCTGTTGATCTTCCATACAGGATGAACATCATCTCCTTTCTGCACTCCTGCATGCTTAGTGATCCAACCCTTTCTTTATCTCTTATTTACTAATTCCGCCCCGTCCGTAACCCCAGTCTCCCGCCCCCCACACCCCAATCGTAACCAATCATTGTAGACAGATAAAATTTGGTCAAAAGTTATACCTTGTCATACTTGAAATATGAGAGCATTTCAAGGGCAATCTTTTGGGACACACATGGGAATGAAAGCAAAGAGAAAGCTCCCAATTTTTTTTTCACTTAATTTACAAAACCCACAGTGTAAAAACTAACTGTAAAACTACAGGATTTTTAGCTCTTGAAATTACAAGTTATTGCCGTTATTTCAATTTTACAGTCTTTTCCTGTAAAACAACAGCAAGTTTGTTGGTTTAACGGAAATCGGCATATATTTACATAAGTTTATTGTAAAGCTACATAATTTTATTGTAAATATATGCTGCCGGTAAAAAAAAACTGTGGAAAAACGGGCATTACCGGCATCCTGACTGCCAGGAAATTCCCGTGAAAAAAACGGCAATTTTTTTACAGTGCTGTAACAGGAAACAGCTATGTTTCAATAAAAGTGAATATAGAATAAAACGAATACTTCATTCTTGATACCGCGTCCTATATACAATCATGAACATGATTATATAAATTATGATATGCTGTACATGTAGTGAGGATCAAAAAGCTCCAAAATCGTATTGCTATAAATATGGCTAACCTAAAAGCACTCAGCAATAAGAGGGGAAAAAGTAGTTATCATGCTGATCGATACTTGTCGATTAAGTGTAGTTCAGTTCATGTGAAGTACTTATCATCTAAAGTGGCTCTGAAATGTGAGAGAATTCTGAGTGCGGGGAAAAATCAAATTCAATTATTATTATTATTATTAAGTATTTGGCGTCACCTGTGCCTGGGAGGGGAAAAGCGAACTGAATCACTGTAACCCTCGGGTCTCTCCTCCCGATATAACTGATTGGGATGTGCAGGTGTACCACTACACCGGGGTTTCCCCCTACTCTTATCCGAGGAGTGCAGTGGGTTCTTAACGTGCAAAGGTGGTGACTGTCCTCTACACGGGGCCTCCAGTTAACGTCCTATCCGAGGGACGGAGTGTTTTCCACTGCAACATAGCCTGCGTCTATGAAACAAGGGAGGGGCACGTTAACACACAACGCAGGCTGGATTCGAACCCACGATCTTTGGTTCGACAGGCAGACGCTTTACCGACTGAGCCAACTCGCCTCCTCAATTTAAAACGGAGATATGAAAATAAATGTGCATTAATTTAATCATCAAAATTATGTACTTCTCAAGCGCATGATAGTACACAGACACGACCGCAAAGCCATATAAAAGGTGATATTTCTTTATGTTATTACTGTTTTGTTTGCCAAATTGTTTAAGTTTATAGATGACGATGATGCTAATAATAAGTATCTCGAAGACGATGGTTGAAACAAAGAATAGCTTATCTTTTTTAGATCATAAAACACTCTATTTTACCGTTGTAACGGTTAATCGGTGGTTGATTTAAGGGGGGGGGGGGGGCAACCGGTCTATGTTTTGTGCCCGTGCCTTGCTGCAAAAACCAGCATGGCAAAGAAAAGCATGTCCCGTCAAAATTTTTAGACCCAAGACATCTGTAAATATGAATGATAACCCTTATTTCCCACTTGTCATGAGAAAATTAACACCAAAGTAAGGTATAACATCATCATCGTTAATATTGTACTGTTTTTGTGTGCTTGTCATATAATTCTCGGAAGTTCCCCCCCCCCCCACCCTTTTACAGAATCATGGATCCGCCTCTGAATAAAGTCCGTTTCTAGGGGTCGTTTCAAAATGTTGAAATGTAGAATCATCGCTGGCGTCGCTTGTGGCACTAATATACACATTTGAACTCCACAGTGGCCTCATGCATGAGGAATGAAAGAAAGGAAGATGAGTGGATTGTCAAGTTCCTCTTTACAAACTGAGACTTGATCGGTGTAATCCTCGTTTGTCAATGTAGCCCAATCCCTTCTGGAAGACGCTGCTTAACCTCAACTCCTTGTTTGTGTCCATTCTAGCTCCCCAAAATAGCACGGCGGAGAAGAGAGAAAAAAAAGAGTGTAGTCACCTTTGGATAACCCTATAATGGTTCTCATAGAGTACGTCATATCCATACGGCTTCTTCTTTTTAAAGAAAAAGAAGAAGAAAATGTAGTAATGTGATTTCGACTATGTTTCATTTTAAACAGGTTTCGCTGTCCACATGGTGTCACTTTTCACAAAGCGTTTCCTTGTTATATAGATTGTGTCCATCCGGCGGATTTTCCACATTATATTAACCAGGTTTTCTTTTAAAGGGCAATCCAACCTTGGTAATGAGATGATTTGTGTGAAAGCAGAAAAATAAGAAAAACAGGATGGTGAAAGTTTGAAAGAAATCGGACAAGGAATAAGAAAGTTATGGATGTTTGAAAAATGAGATCACTACATCTGTGCGAATCTCAAATTGGCAATTTGGTGATGGAATATTGACATTTTTATGGACAACTCTCCCATTTGTCGTACACAAAAATATCATTGATTTGCGGTTTTCTTCGAGGCGCTTTTACCCTCAGGGCAGTACTCAAAATATATTGGAGATAGCATATTGTTATAGGTCCTCATGAAAGAAAAAGATCCTACTGAGTAATACATTTTGAAAAAAAGTGACATTTTAGTCATTTTATATGTTGGAGCGAATGGGGGAGTTGTCCACAGCTACATCACAGTGACATTACCTATTCGGCCAATTTGAAATTCCCATATGTATAGTGATTACAACTTTCAAAAATTCATAACTTTTTTATTGCTTGTCCGATTTCTTTCAAACTTTCACCAATCTGCTTCTCTGATTTTTCCTGTTTCTTTCAAAGCAGCTTGCTATTAAAGGGTGACTAAAATAGAAAATTAATTGCCCATTTTTCGTAGGAAGGAGTCATCAGGAGCCAAAAAATATCTATCACACACTTTTTTATGCATTCAGTCGTATTTCATAATCATTTGAAAAGTACATTTTTGCTGATTTACACAGTCGTAAGCCCCGCCCCTAAAAAAACCCATCGAAGCGACATCATGATCACGTGATCTGTGACGTATGAGAAGTAAGGGAAAATATTCCACCGACCTATATACCGTGCGCGCCCGCAGGCCCCGGCAGGCCCAGCCCGGTGCCGAGCATGACATTCACTGCATCGACCATTTGCATCGCATATTTTCGTGTGTTTAATTCCTCACAATAAATTTGATTTTGGGACACAATTTCATCAATGATGCCAAATCGGTGTATAGTTGCGGGCTGTAGCAAGACCCCTAAAGATGATGTTAGCCTACGTACATCATTTTCCTAAAGATGAAAATCTACGGAAATTGTGGGTCGCAAAGGTATAGACCGGCAGCCCAGAAGATTTATTCAAGTGAAAAGCGCCGGAACAACTGACCTCATAGGCCGATGGGGTGGACCCTAGACCTCACAAAAATGGATTGCTGCCGGGTCTGAGCCGTGGTCTTCCCGCCAAAATCACACAATTTGTGACGTCACTACCGGAAGTCCCATTTTTCACAATGTACAGAGAGGTGCACATGACACCATCACATAAAACATGTCCCCTCCCTATTTTGAGTGCTTCATTTGTAAATTTTTTTTGATAACTTGACTAGCTTGAGCATACGAGACAACGCAACGAGTTTTCCCGGCGTTTGCGTCGACGAGGTCGACGATTACGACGATAACATTAAAGAGCGACGTCGTCGACATGCGGCGAATTTGTCCGCTTTTTTGTCTCAATTTCGGTTACAAATATTTGAGTTTATTTTAAATAGCTTTTAATTTACCCGATTGCTCTGAAACTTGGCCTAACTATGCAGCAGGTCCTCCGCTTTCCGGAGCATATATGGATATTAAACATATTTAGAGGTTTGGGTTATAATCTGACCATTTAAGTAACACGGGTTTTAGGAAAATCTGTCAAAAAATTGTAGTTTTGGGGTAACATTTTAGAGTGAGTTTTATACATGCGCTCTATGGGGAAAATATTATACTGGACTGATTGATACATATCATATTACATGAAGATATACTCCATTCTATTCCCTTCTCTCTCTCTCTCTCTCTCTCTCTCTCTCTCTCTCTTTCTCTCACGTTCTCTTTCTCTCTCTCTCTCTCCGGTTTCTATATCCCTCCTCGTACAACACTTCCTTCTCTATCTCTCTATGCTATTACCCTAGCCTCTCCTATTATCATTACATCACCCCTTCTCCCTTTCTTTCTCTCTCTCTCTTTCTCTCACTCTCTCTCAGACTCTTTCTCTCTTTCTCTTCTCCTCTCTATATATCTTGATCTATCAATTGCGGTTTCTCTATCCCTCCATGTACATATGCTGTACTACCTCACCCCTCTCTGTCACTATTCCTCTCATGCATCCACCATGACTGATATTCTTCATTTCTAAGTAGTCAAATATCTTCATTTTATCCGAGGAGATGTTTATTCAGATATCTATGAGTATTCCTGTATTCTTTCACAATGATTCTGGAGGCTCGAGCCATGTCCATTCGGCGCACGAAGAAATTCTATTCAAGATGCCCAGTTGACTTGACCTTGGAGCAGACTGTAAACAGGGATGCTTCATCTCCCACGAAAGGCATAGCAACTTTCACAAATTTCCACGGTGCTTTCAGAAGATGGGCTATTACACTCACACAACGAAGTATGGCCCTTACAGTGCTTCGTGAACTGGTCAGTCTTCACTAAGGGGAAGAATCGATGAATCAGCTGAGGAAAAGGAGAATCGAACGGGATAATGCTGACATGAGTGCCATAACAAATACACTGACCAACACATGCAACCTATTTGCCCCTGTTCATCAGGGAGAACAGCAAAGGATGCAACGAGTGAATTTCTCCTTTCAACACTTAAACGAGGAGAAAAATCTTCGACTCAAATTTCAAGATGAATATGCAGCTGATACTTCACGGTCTCTGAAGCCAGAAACAAGGATCAAGATGTTAAACTTTGCAGCAGAAAATTCCAAGAGATCCAAACGGTAGTACGGAGAGAGAACGCAGCCGAGGGAGCCAGGGATGTCTTTGGGCGAATGTTAGCTGTTGCCGCTGATTTAACTGATGCACTTGACCTACATCACATTCTAAGCTTCCCACTCACCGAAGCGCCTCTTTCACTTGCCCTTAGCGATGGGGCTTCCCTCAAGACGGAAAAGGCAGCTTTGACAAGAAAGCTTGAATGCGAACAGGAAGAAACTCTGTTGGCTTCAAATCTTCCCGTGATCTTAGCCAGTGTGATTGATGGTGGTATCACCATTCATGAAACTGTTCTCCAACATAGCAAATCAACATACGGAACCATGGCCAAGGATCTACTGGGTAGGGTTTGTTCGAGTCGCGGAGAGCAAATACACCTTGTGCTAGAAAAGTACCAGTCACCTTCCATCAAAGATCCAGAGCGAAATCTACGCCATTCTACTTCTCAAGCATTCATCATTACTGGACCTGATCAGGCCCAGCGTCAGAGTGGCAAAGAGTGACTCAGGGGTAGTTCGTTCAATGAAGAATTCGCCAAATTTGTCACGGACGAATGGAGGAAGCCCCAGTACGGACCAATAGTCGGGAGAAAAAGAATATATGTGTCCCATGGCGGAGCTTGTACTGAACTGAACAATAATGGGGACAACCAACTGGAAGTAGATCAGCCGAGTTCCCTCCAATGCCATCACGAAGAGGCTGATACTCTCATAGCTTTCCATGTAAGCAAGATTTCAGACGGCAGTATCCTTGTTAGGTCAAGTGATACAGATGTATTTATCATCCTGCATGGGCTCTGTGGGAGGTCAACGGGGATGAACATCATAATGGACTCTGGGTCTGGCAATAACAGGAGATACAATGTAGCTGCCCTTCTAGAAAAGAAACAACCAGGTGCAACAGAAGCACTGATTGGACCCCATGCCCTGACTGGTTGTGACTTTACGTCGTGTTTCTTCAGAAAGGGTAAGATGAAGCCCCTACAAAAGATGGAATCAAGTGCCACACACATCGAAGCGCTCCGATCGCTAACAAGCGAGGAGGTTGATATACCAACCATTACATCATTCGTTTGCTCGTTATACGGCTGTGTAATATCCGACATAAATGAGGCCAGATACAAAGATTTCAAAGCAGTGGAGGTGAGAAGGGCCCTCTCGCAAAATTAAAGAAAATAAACTGTTCTTCTCTCCCCCATGTGCAAAGACACTTGGTAATCATATCAAGAGTCCACTATGGTGCCAGCATGTGGAAGAGGGCTGACCAGACGGACCTGTTATTGCCAGACCCAGAGTCCATTATGATTATGATGTTCATCCCCGTTGACCTCCCACAGAGCCCAAGCAGGATGATAAATACATCTGTATCACTTGACCTAACAAGGATACTGCCGTCTGAAATCTTGCTTACATGGGAAGCTATGAGAGTATCAGCCTCTTCGTGATGGCATTGGACGGAACTCGGCTGATCTACTTCCAATTGGTTGTCCCCATTATTGTTCAGTTCAATACAAGCTCCGCCATGGGACACATATATTCTTTTTCTCCCGAATATTGGTCTGTACTGGGGCTTCCTCCATTCTTCCGTGACAAATTTGGCGAATTCTTCATTGAACGAACTACCCCTGAGTAACTCTGTGCCACTCTGACGCTGGGCCTGATCAGGTCCAGTAATGATGAATGCTTGAGAAGTAGAATGGCGTAGATTTCGCTCTGGATCTTTGATGGAAGGTGACTGGTACTTTTCTAGCACAAGGTGTATTTGCTCTCCGCGACTCGAACAAACCCTACCCAGTAGATCCTTGGCCATGGTTCCGTATGTTGATTTGCTATGTTGGAGAACAGTTTCATGAATGGTGATACCACCATCAATCACACTGGCTAAGATCACGGGAAGATTTGGAGCCAACAGAGTTTTTTCCTGTTCGCATTCAAGCTTTCTTGTCAAAGCTGCCTTCTCGATCCGTCTTGAGGGAAGCCCCATCGCTAAGGGCAAGTGAAAGAGGCACTTCGGTGAGTGGGAAGCTTAGAATGTGATGTAGGTCAAGTGCATCAGTTAAATCAGCGGCAACAGCTAACATTCGCCCAAAGACATCCCTGGCTCCCTCGGCTGCGTTCTCTCTCCGTACTACCGTTTTGGATCTCTTGGAATTTTCTGCTGCAAAGTTTAACATCTTGATCCTTGTTTCTGGCTTCAGAGACCGTGAAGTATCAGCTGCATATTCATCTTGAAATTTGAGTCGAAGATTTTCTCCTCGTTTAAGTGTTGAAAGGAGAAATTCACTCGTTGCATCCTTTGCTGTTCTCCCTGATGAACAGGGGCAAATAGGTTGCATGTGTTGGTCAGTGTATTTGTTATGGCACTCATGTCAGCATTATCCCGTTCGATTCTCCTTTTCCTCAGCTGATTCATCGATTCTTCCCCTTGGTGAAGACTGACCAGTTCACGATGCACTGTAAGGGCCATAATTCGTTTTGTGAGTGTAATAGCCTATCTTCTGAAAGCACCGTGGGAATTTGTGAAAGTTGCTATGCCTTTCGTGGGAGATGAAGCATCCCTGTTTACAGTCTGCTCCAAGGTCAAGTCAACTGGGCATCTTGAATAGGATTTCTTCGTGCGCCGAATGGACATGGCTCGAGCCTCCAGAATCATTGTGAAAGAATACAGGAATACTCATAGATATCTGAATAAACATCTCCTCGGATAAAATGAAGATATTTGACTACTTAGAAAGAAGAATATCAGTCATGGTGGATGCATGAGAGGAATAGTGACAGAGAGGGGTGAGGTAGTACAGCATGTACATGGAGGGATAGAGAAACCGCAATTGATAGATCAAGATATATAGAGAGGAGAAGAGAAAGAGAGAAAGAGTCTGAGAGAGAGTGAGAGAAAGAGAGAGAGAGAAAGAAAGGGAGAAGGGGTGATGTAATGATAATAGGAGAGGCTAGGGTAATAGCATAGAGAGATAGAGAAGGAAGTGTTGTACGAGGAGGGATATAGAAACCGGAGAGAGAGAGAGAGAAAGAGAACGTGAGAGAAAGAGAGAGAGAGAGAGAGAGAGAGAGAGAGAGAAGGGAATAGAATGGAGTATATCTTCATGTAATATGATATGTATCAATCAGTCCAGTATAATATTTTCCCCATAGAGCGCTTGTATAAAACTCACTCTAAAATGTTACCCCAAAACTACAATTTTTTGACAGATTTTCCTAAAACCCGTGTTACTTAAATGGTCAGAATATAACCCAAACCTATAAATATGTTTAACATCCATATATGCTCCGGAAAGCGGAGGACCTGCTGCATAGTTAGGCCAAGTTTCAGAGCAATCGGGTAAATTAAAAGCTATCTAAAATAAACTCAAATATTTGTAACCGAAATTGAGACAAAAAGCGGACAAATTCGCCGCATGTCGACGACGTCGCTCTTTAATGTTATCGTCGTAATCGTCGACCTCGGCGACGCAAACGCCGGGAAAACTCGTTGCGTTGTCTCGTATACTCAAGCTAGTCAAGTTATCCAAAAAAAATTACAAATGAAGCACTCAAAATAGGGAGGGGACATGTTTTATGTGATGGTGTCATGTGCACCTCTCTGTACATTGTGAAAAATGGGACTTCCGGTAGTGACGTCACAAATTGTGTGATTTTGGCGGGAAGACCACGGCTCAGACCCGGCAGCAATCCATTTTTGTGAGGTCTAGGGTCCTCCCCATCGGCCTATGAGGTCAGTTGTTCCGGCGCTTTTCACTTGAATAAATCTTCTGGGCTGCCGGTCTAGTATGCTCACGCGGGCAGAGTGGCAAGGGCCAAGCGAGTTGAGTACAATTTGCAGTGATCACTTTTCTTCTCCAGCAGCTGCAGCAACTTCACCCGCGACCCCTTCACCATGCCCTGGCGCGTCTTCTGCGAGGGGTTCAAACATATATGGTCGAATTCCCCTTGCCACTGCACTTGAGCTTCTTCTCTTTCGGGATCGATAAATCATCTGATAAATCAAAGTTCATATCTGGCTCAAAAAAGTCCTCCAAATCGGACTCGCGATCACTATCCATCTCTCTAAGTTACTCGAAGAATTCAGCCAAAAATCAAGTCAGTACTTATACCGTATAGTAGATGTAAAGCGAAGAAAAAAAGGCGAGAGTAAAAACAAACCAAACAAAAGCGTTCACCAGTCGCTTAGTACGAGGGGGAACATAGTTGCCGTACTAAAGATGTGTAGTACATTGATTGCACAGACGCATAAAACGGCTGTGTACGCGTTTAAGACCAATGCAAAACTATCGTTCGGCAAGCTCAGATGGATGAGAACATTGTTCAAAGAAAAGTTAAAAAAAAAAAAAACAAGAGCTGTATATTGGGGCAAAAGTGTTCACTGATCTTGTAGAAAATATATTGATAATGATTATTCACTCCTAAGACTATATTGATTAATTTCCCTTTTTCATAAATTGTCCGTTGAACAGAGGGGTCAAATATCGCATTGTGTGTACAATGTTACATTGCCGCAGCCTGCAGATCTTGTGCCTCTTACTCTTCATACGTCACTTGGGGGTGTGACGTCAATTAGCCAATCAGCTCACGAGTTTTAAGGAACGGTCCCAAAACCTCTACTTTTCCCCCTTTTTCGCCAAAACGAGACATAATTTTGACAATCAATTGCCAGATTCGTGATTTGAAAGCAAAAATACATGGAAACAGCACCTTTTTTCTCTCTAATTTAGTCACCCTTTAAGGTTGGATTTCCCTTTAATCACTCCCGAATGATAGTAATTTCAAATTCTCGGATGGGTTGCAGCCCCCCCCCCCCCCCCCCCCTCCACGCCTCATGTAGACTTACTCTGAGTCACTGTGCACACTCGCAAGAGTTGACAGGAGCAGACGAGATGCGGGAAAATGTAATTATTTTACGATGGTCATCATCGTCATGATTTCGGAGAATGCAGACGGACGCCCGATGGATCAAGAGATGATTAACGGTATTTGGTAAAAATGATATAATTCAATGTTCAAGTGTTTTCTCAGAGAAAAACCAGGAATTTAACCCTTTTTTCCATGGTTCTAAGAATATAGTCCTCGAAATCATTTTTCCTCATCGTATCCTTCTCCGGTCTTGTTGTTTTCATGTGGGCGCGCCTTCACACTCTTAAAGTAATAACATAACTTTAATGAAATCTTTCTTTTCTTTTCTTTTTTCTTTTTGTATTTGAATTACGCATGAATCTATTATAATTACATCCCTGTGTAACGTTTTAAAAAGTCAAAAGTCTTCTCTAATATGCTTGTCTAGATGTAAAATATCCTCTTTGGGGATATTTTCAGTATTTGACAAACATTTCACAACCGGAACGCTCTCCACAGATTATACCTGGCTTGTCATGCTATTTCATTTTATATTCTTCTTGCAATCTCTCATTAATGTTGTCTGTATTCCCCCCCCCCCCCCCCTCCCTCTCTCTCTTTCTTTGTCATGTTCTCTCCTCTCCCTATAATGTCACTGCTCTCTGGTTCTCTTATTGTCTATATACAGTCTGTCTCTCTCCCGTTTTCATTATGTTCCACTATCTCTTGATTCGTTACATCCTAAGTGAGACAGAGATTGAAAGAAATGCAGAATGATATGCATCAAAGTGCATCACAGTCTGGGATGCATTTGCAGACAGCATTTCTTATCTCTTACTTTCGCTTTCTGGAACTAGATTTCACTTTTCCTGGTAGATGTTTTCCTTACCAGTAAGATGAACGTGTCTACTGGATTTAGACAATTTTAAAGCTGAACTTCACACATGCTTATTTCATTTCCGTCATATGCGGAAATTGAACAAATGTTGTTTATAAACATCAAGTCTCTGCTTAATTTGTTTATACGATAAAAATTTCAGCTAATTATAGATTTATGAAATGTGTAAACACAACGCTCTTTAGAATTTTGAATAATGCATGACTATAACAAAGTAGGTCTAGATCATAGTTTTATGCGCAAAATGAAGTTAGGAACATGTCATTCTACTTATCGCGAACTTTGAAGTAGAGACCAAAATAGGAATTACATTTCTTAGCTTTATTTCGGGAAGGTCGCCACTCATCATCTATTTCAGTCTTCGTGAATTTCCAGAATTCCTATGGGAAATGTGTATCATTTCATTTCACTTGTTTCATGGTTGATTTACTGAGGACATTACTACCAATCCATGCTTCCAACCAACAAGCTATCGATGTACGGAAATTGTATTTTCTACAAGGAAATTGAATGACCTACCTTATAATCGTGCGATCGTAAAATGCGTGTTATCGTCGTCTGCATTTTGGTAGCTTCATTTTCGTCAACGCTGCTCTCGTGCGTGAGGAGGCGCCATTATTTAAAGGCAAAAAAATATCACAAGGAGAAGATGTAATTTGAAACCATTGCTATCGGCGATGCTATTATTGTAATTCAATATGGAGAGAAGGAGAGATGTTGTTCAGTCTATTGATCAAACACGTCGGCAATTATGTTTATACGAATTTCAGTGTTCTAATAATGGCTTTAGATGCCCATAACAATTAAAAAAAAGAAAAGGAAAAAAAAAAAAGCCGTGTCTTGCGTGTACACGCACGTCATAGTGTTAGTGTGTTCTTTTTTCCTATGACAGAGCTTTAGCAATAATGTGCCCATCATCTATTATTCTGTTTCTCTCATCATCACTATTATTATCATCATAATGAACATTATCATGATTGCAATCCCCAATATCATCTCACCACAGTCTGTATCTCGAGCCCCATTTCAACCCCTTTATCTGTCTCTACCTCCTCTAACCTATCTACCAAATTCTGTCTTGTTTGTCTGTCTGCCTGTCTATCTAAATCGATTTAAATCTTTCATATCTATACTGACACCTCTTGCTCTCTTAAAGTGTCCGTACATAATGCATTCACGTGAACCTAGTTACGAGATAATTAATCAGGTAATTATGCTTGATTTTATTTCAGTGAATAACGCCTTGTTCTTTAGTTCTTTCGTATAAAGCTTTTTTTCTCTCCCTCTCTTTCTGTTTCATGTGTCTTTCGATTGTACATTTTCATTTCTGCTCTATATCTCACTTATCCTGTTTGTACTTCACCCTTCTCTCCCTGTTTCTTTTTTAAAAAAACTATTATTCATCTCTCATGTCTGCTATTTCGACTGATCTCTCTCTCTGTCTATAATAATCTCATCCTCACTTATTCGCCATTTTTTCTTTTACAATAAGTTTCAGAATAATTGAATCATTTCCACCCACAAAGAAAAATTCCCTTGGAGCAATGAGTGAATCAGACAAATCATTTCCCCCAAAATAGCTCAGAAACTAGAAACAATCGAACGGTTCTGTTTAATAACCCATCATAATATTCCACCCTCTATCTCTTCCCTCTCTACAGATATATGAGCCATACATCGATGAGAACATAGTCACTAGAGGCATTTCAAATCGTCGTCTCCATCATCATACGCCATCCACCAGCTGTATCATGTACATGGGCGCACAGCCTGCACACTGAAGGAGAAAACAACCCGACATAACATTAATTTTCTTGGACGCCGACCGGCGGACGAGTTTTGGATTACGGAAATACAACAGCAGACCCACCGCAGATCTATATACATGCAATTGCACATCGTCAAGAGGTTAACCGTGGAGGGAGAATAAGGGAAAATGCTAGAGCTCAGAATCGAAATCATGCGTCATCAGTGATATGTGCAGCATTCTCAACGCTTTCCGATTCTAGCTTCTTTCAGGTGCTCGTAAAGAGCAGAGTGACTAAAAAGGATAAAACGCCTCTCCATGTATATGGATCATTTTTGCTGAAATCAACGTTAACCCTGAGTCATCTCTAAAGGAATACCCAGACAAGGTGGCGACTGTGTGAGATCAAAAAGTTCAACATTTCGAGCGAGGATTCTTGCGTCATTAATTTGGATTGAGTCTTATCATATCGGAATTATGCACGGTATTTATTCAATGAGTTGAAGATTAATGTTTACGTCTTTTTGACATGTGATCGTTGTCATCGTCAAACACAATGGATTACATACGTCAGGCGACAGTGGTGTTGCTTTTCTTGTTTTCGCGCGGTTTTGTATCGTGCTTGGATCAGGAGTCGGACGCGAATCGGTGGTCGAATAGTACGTCTTCCGCCAAGGATGACGAGAGCGACGTCGACCTCGATACAGACCATGAGGATGATGAGATAGCAAACGAACCAGACTTCGTAGAGAGAGGAATCAAAGATTTATGGATAGCTTCAATGGTGTTGATTATTATCTTTAGTGTGTCGGGAAATGGTTTGATTACCTATGCTGTGTTCAGGTATAAGACGTTACGGAGACCTTGCTTCTTCTTCCTCTTCAACATCGCACTCGCTGACCTCGTCCGCTCTCTAGTTTGCTTCCCATTCGTCATCACCTCGGTAGTTGCATCCGACTGGGTCTATGGCAAGTTTTTGTGCGAGATTCTCGCGTTTTTTAATGTCTATCTTCCGTATGGCTCGTTATACACACTGTGTTTGATCAGTATGGAGCGTTACGTGGTTCTGAGATGGCACCGGTTCCATCGACAAAAACTCAAAGGACTTGGAAGTCTTTTATGCGTGTTATCAGGATGGGCTCTGGCAGTATCCACCGCATTCCCACCAGTATTCAACTTTGAAGCCTATGGCTACATACCCACGGAGCACCAGTGTACATTTCGGCATCGCTCTATAAACAGAGCCAACGACACACTTCTTTTCCTTCTCTTTTTTGTACTAGTGACGGCACTCATTCACGTCTTCTATCTACGCGTATTTTTCTTCATGCGCGCGCATCGCCGAATGCGTCCGCTAGAATTCATCCCAGCTGTATCCAGTACTTGGACCTTCTACGGGCCTGGTTCGACGGGCCAAGCCGCCGCGAACTGGTTCCAGGGGTTCCGCCAGGGCCCCACCCCTCCTCCGCTGGTGGGCCTGGCCCCGCCCTCGGTCCGCGGCGAGCCAACAGTACCTAGCGCAGACTTTCACCAAGAGGAGAAAGTAACGAGACTAACTTTCTCCATCTCGGTAGCTCACGGGGTGATGTGGTCACCCTACATCATCTATTCATTCCTCAAAGTGTTTCGTGCCAATCTCCAGTTACCTATCGCTTTCGTCTCCATAGCAACGTGGCTGACTTTCCTACAGGTGTGTGTCAATCCCATCTTATGCATGGTGCATGTCCCAGAGGTGCGACGCTGCGTACTAGCAGCTTCATCTCCAGAGGATGTTGAAAGAAGAAACAGAGACGAGAGAAACGGTGTGATTTGACGTCATCTTATGACGTAGGCACCTTCCTTTTGTAGATGGACATAATCATTTCATAATTAACTTATGTGCGTGTTCAATGGGAGAGATACAGATACGTGAATTACGCTGGTCGCTGTTCAAATGACTCGTTTTGCAATATAAAGTTATGTGCTTTGTGCAGCTTTTTCTAGATGAAGATGTTTTATTATTATGAGCTGATGCTCTTGTATGCGAATAAAAATGAGTTATGTGGTAAACACTCCGTGACAATGCAGCACAAATGGGGAGACTGGAGTGAGAAAATATATTCGATCACAATGTACTAATGGTCTTGTCAAGAGGAAAATCTATCATTCTATCACAGTTATTTATATGGAAACGCACACAACCTTTGCAGGGTATAATACTGGGCCCTGTTTCATAAAACTTATTATCAGAAACAACTGCTACAGATCTGTGACAAATTTGGTCTAAGTCAATCAAATTCAATGATTTCAGTTGCTTAATTTTAACAAATATCGTAACTTTTTATTGACAACAAGTTTTATGAAACTTGGCCCTGTTCTGTTATCAGGAAGCTTTGTAAATAATAATTAAATTCAGAGGATTTACAATTAAAAACGAGTGAAAAGGAGTTTTGATCAAGTACGGGCAAGTCCACGATCATTAGTCATCTTCAGTCCCATACGTTAACAGGAATAGAAAAAATAATCAAAAAATTAACATCGCAGTTGCCATTTTCCTTGTCATTTGTTCTGATTCAGGCTCCAGCAAACTATCAGTTTGGTAGAATCATCGGGTATACTGAAAATTGGAGAATATCCTTGGACTTGCTCAAATATAAACATTAATTTTTCAACAAATTATAAAAATTTCTATATGCGTATAGAGTCTGTAGACAAAGACCTTCGATAATGGTTGATAGTGGTGTTCCAAAACGGCTGTTTGAATTTATATTTCATTATGTGACGTTGGTTTTTGGTTAAATGTGTCGAAGATTAATAACTTTATTAATAATTTAAGGATTTATTGAGATAATACCGATTTTCTTTTTAAAAAATCATACTGCTACTCTTGACCTCATCCCTAAAAAGTAAATGCATGACTTTCCTCCTTATTAAACAAATCTTTTAACTTTAAAGTCACTTGATGAATCGCTCCGTATCCGTTATGTGATAATACTTTGATAATATATATGCTACACTAAATATTGAACAAAGTTATTCATGTACCAAATTTAATGATTATAACTGACACATCCATTTTATAGTAACAAAGGCCAGTATCAACCTTTTTTCAAAAATAAATTTAATCGTGAGATTTATAAATGAATCTTCATGTTATATGCTTTGTTTTCGCGAATGGTAATGTGGCTTCCACTTTGCGTCATTCGTTTTTATCAATGTGTTTTTTATCAGCTTTTTATTCATGCGTACACTCAAATCATACATCTCTATTGTGTATTATGTCTGAATATAATTTTTATTGCTATTTTACACCACTACAACTAAGGTTAAAGTATAGTCTAGGTTTAAAGAAGCCTGCATAGTAAGGTCCTCTATATTATGTCGAAAATCTCTAGGAAATCTATTGGAATGTACATGAGTGCAACTGCAGCCTGGTAAAACGATCTCACATATATTTAAGGGTAATGACGTCATACTCGTCGATATGGTACAAGCGGGTGGCGTCTTCAGAGTCATTTTATACAAATAAATAATATAATATAATATAATAATAAATGATACATGTCGAACATTTCGGCATAAGATGTATATAGAGCTGAATAATATTTTTAATTATGATATTTTGACGAAATACATGAAAATCGAGCTCGATGACCTGACCGCATGTCGAGCACTATACGCAAAATATAGTTTCAGTAAAATACTTTCTTGCGAGTTTTTGTTACTTTGTTTAATTTTTTGGTATACATAACAACCCATTTAATAATAAATAAAATATTTATTTCCAGATCTCGAGATAAGCTTCAAAATGCAATCTCTCCTTTTGTTGAAAACGGACTAACAGTATAAACGAATGACAGAAAAGAATATAATCTTAGATGATTAGATCAGATGTCTCTACATAATATTTGAAGATTGGATTATGGTTCTGAAACCTTTATTTTAAAGTATGATCTTTAATCTCTTTATTTTCGTATCAGCCAAATTACTTCTCGCTCCATGTATGGCAGGCATTAATTTTTTTTTTGTTACACCCGTGGAAGCAAAAATCTTTTCTATCTGCTCGCTTTTTGTTCAAATATTATTATTACATAATATATAGTAAGAGTAATTAACAATTTTTAAATGTTACATCATACCTCAAGAGTAATTAAAACGGGGTAACCTCGCTAGTCATAAGGACCGCTATCCATAACGCGTGACTAAATGAATAGCGGCCCTTCTAAATAGCGAGCAAACCATAGACAAATTACCTCGCTCTTCATAAGGACTTCCATTCATAAAGACCACTATTCATAATCATTCATAAGGACCGCTAGCCATAACGCGTGTTAAATGAATAGCGGTTATTGTGAATAGCGAGCAAACCCGATTAAAAATTATGACATAATGATTCGAACAGAGATTTTTAAACATCATGGAACAATGCATGTTTTTAAAGCGATGTTGATGTTCTTGTTAAACTATAGAATGAAACCAAATATTGTGGAATCTGACTGACTGAGATAAGGGTATCGAGTATATGGAGTGTTATTATTACCATGTTTTTTAAAATTTTCTCTTTTTACATTGAGGATGTAATTCTGATATTCACTTATTTAAGCCAATTATGTCTGTTGCAATATTATGAAATGTCAAGCGGTGTGCTATAAAATGTGAATATACAAAGAAACAAATGAACACATCAGTTTTAACTGTGGTTATTATTTAGCTTGCTAACTTTTATAGAGACGTGTGAACGACGGGTATTCGGAAATGTAATTATCACTGGCAACTCAGTTTTAAACTTAGGGTTTTGTCGTGTTTGTGACAGAAGAAAATATTTGAAGGAATAAATGTTAGTACTAGTAATAGAGCAGTAGTAGTAGTAGAAGTAGTAGTAAGTAGTATTACACGTAGTAGTAGCGTAGTAGTAGTAATAGTAGTAGTAGTATTTATAGTAGTAGCATTAGTAGTAGTAGTAGTTAGTAGTAATAGTAAAAGTAGTAGTAGTAGTACAGGTACTAATAGAAGTAAAAGTAGTAGTAGTAGTAGTAGTAGTAGTAGTAGTAGTAGTAGTAATAGTACTAGCGTAGTAGTTAAAGTAGTAGTAGAAGTAGTAATAGTAGTAGTACATGTACTAGTAGAAGTAGTAGTAGTAGTAGCGTAGTAGTTATAGTAGTAGTAGTAGTAGTTGTTGTAGTAGTAGTATAGTAGTTGTAGTAGTAGTAGTAGTAGTAGTAGTAGTATACATGAAGTAGTAGCGAAGTAGTTATAGTAGTAGTATAGTAGTAGTAGTTGTTGTAGTTTTAGTAGTAGTACTACTACTACATGTAGTAGTAGTATAGTTGTAGTAGTAGTTGTAGTATTAGTAGTAGTACATGTAGTAGTAGCATAGTAGTTATATTAGTAGCATAGTAGTATTAGTATTAGTATTTGCTACTACCACTAGTAGTAGTAGCGTAGTAGTTATATTATTATTAGCAGTAGAAGTAGTAGTACATGTAGTAGAAGTAGTACATTTACTACTACTACTAGTATTTATAGTAGTTATAGTCGTAGTATTAGTTGTAGTAGTAGTAATAGTAGTAGTGTTAGTAGTAGTAGTAAAAGTACATGTAGTAGTAGTATAGTAGTAGTAGAAGTAGTAGTAGCGAAGTTGTAGTAGTAGTAGTAGTAGTAGCCTAGTTGTAGTAGTAGTATAAGTAGTGGTAGAATTAGTAGTAGTAGAAGTAGTATTAGTAGTAGTAGTAGTAGTAGTACAAGTAGTAGTAGCGTAGTAATAGTAGTAGTAGTTGTAGTAGTAGTAGTAATAGTAGTAGTAGTAGTAGTAGTAGTACATATACTACAGTAGTAGTAGTAGTAGTAGTAATAGTAGTACATATACTACAGTAGTAGTAGTAGTAGTAGTTGTTGTAGACGTAGCGTAGTAATAGTAAAGTTGTTGATGTAGTTGTAATTTTAGTAGTAATAGTAGTCGTAGTAGTAGTAGTAGTAGTACATGTAGTAGTATTATAGTAATAGTAATAGTAGTAGTAGTAGTAGTACATGTAGTAGTAGCGTAGTAGTTGTAGTAGTAGGAGTAGTACATATACTATAATAGTAATACTAGTAGTAGTAGCGTAGTAGTAGTATAGTTGTTGATGTAATAGTAATATTAGTAGTAATAGTGGTCGTAGTAGTAGTTGTTGTATTAGTAATAGTAGCACTAGTAGTAGGAGTAGTAGTACATTTACTACTAGTAGTAGTAGTAGTAGCGTAGTAGTTATAGTAGTAGTAGTAGTAGTAGTACATATACTTTAGTAGCAGTAGTAGTAGTTGTTGTAATAGTAGACGTAGTGTAGTAGTAGTATAGTTGTTGATGTAGTAGTAATATTAGTAGTAATAGCAGTAGTCGTCGTCGTCGTCGTAGTAGTAGTAGTAATAGTAGTAGTAGTAGTAGTAGTACATGTAGTAGCGTAGAAGTTATAGTAGTACATATACTATAGCAGTAATACTAGTAGTAGTAGAAGTAGTAGTAGTGAAGTTGTAGTAGTAGTAGTAGTAGTAGCCTAGTTGTAGTAGTAGTTGTATTAGTAGTAGTAGAATTAGTAGTAGTAGAAGTAGTAGTAGTAGTAGTAGTAGTAAGTAGTAGTAGTAGTACATGTAGTAGTAGCGTAGTAGTAGTAGTTGTAGTAGTAGTAATAGTAGTAGTAGTAGTAGTAGTAGTAGTAGTAGTAGTACATATACTACAGTAGTAGTAGTAGTAGTTGTAGACGTAGCGTAGTAGTAGTATAGTTGTTGATGTAGTTTTAATATTAGTAGTAATAGTAGTAGTAGTAGTAGTAGTAGTACATGTAGTAGTAATAGTAGTAGTAGTAGTACATGTAGTAGGAGCGTAGTAGTTCTAGTAGTAGGAGTAGTACATATACTATAATAGTAATACTAGTAGTAGTACGTAGTAGTTATAGTAGTAGTTGTAGTAGTAGTAGTAGTAGTAGTAGTATAGTACATATACTATAGTAGTAATACTAGTAGTAGTAGCGTAGTAGTAGTATAGATGTTGATGTAGTAGTAATATCAGTAGTAATAGCATGAATTGTAGTAGTAGTAGTAGTAGTAGTAGTAGTAGTAGTAGTAATAGTAGTACTAGTAGTAAAACATGTAGGAGTAGCGTAGTTGTAGTAATATTACATGTAGTAGTAGTAGTAGTAGTAGTAGTAGCAGTAGTAGTAGTAGCAATAGTCGTAATAGTACTAGTCATAGTCGTACTAGTAGTAGTGTAGTAGTAGTGGTAGTAGAAGAATTAAAGTATAAGGAGTGAAAGTAGCAGTGATATTGTACTTCCTACCCAAATACACAATCACTTCCCGAGTAAGAGCTTTCACCAATCACGTTTTTCAAACGTCGGGCTATCACTTCGCCATCTTTTAAGAAATAAACCAATCTTTGTGTCTTTATTCAGTAAAGCTAATTTTTCGATAAAGTAACTTTAAATGATCCATGATATATTCTTTGTACATGAAACTACAGTGACAAGAATCGCATTAGGGTCGTGTGAAACGTCTCAAGTACATCCATAAACATTTTAAATCAAATGGCATTAAAATGACAATGAGTATATAAAAGAATGAGCATTAATAACATCAGTGAAAAGCCTGTGCGTCTATTTATAATAGTTTGAACCATACAAACAATGCACAGTAACACAGTTAAGAAAATTGTGACAATGTGGATAAATAATTGTAAAATACTAATGAACTTAACGCAGTTCGATAGTCAATCAAGAGAACTATCCAAGGGAAATAGCAGAAATAGGGAAACGGGCGAATAGTCCATTGTCAAGTGGTCAAAAATAGCCTTTTTGGAAATTTTTGGAAACATTTTTAGAAAGATTAATGTCATGACTAAAACTATAAACGTTGTTTCCAAATTTTAGAAAAGTTGCTTTTCAGCTATTTTTAGAATGCTCATTTTGGTCAAATTTGTAGTTTTTGAATTGTATTTTTTTTAGTGCAATAAGTATAGGAATTCCAAATGTTTGCATAGAAATGATATTAGAGATGACTCTCGTAAAAAAAGCCCTCTGCGATAATTGTGAAAGATTGTCTTCTGCTCTAATGACTGTTTCCGACAGTGGTGAACATCAAATCGTATATGAGTGAACAATAATCGATCAATGGCATAATTCATTATATCATATAATTTGAAAAAGTGTTGACAGTCGAAATCAACAGTGGTATAAAAGAAGGTACATGTATCAACAGAGTTAGAATAACAGGATCAACACTGATTGTACAACAAGCATTTTTCGTCTTGATAGCTGCCTTTCTTTCAGTATCGTTTCCCCTTTTTCTTGGTATTCTTTCTCTACATGAATTGTTTCCAAAATTAAGATTCATCAAAATATGTCATTCCATCCTGGTGTTATGCTTATAAAGAAACCCTGCCCTTTCCATAAACATAAAATGTCCGCCCTTCGACATGCGACAACAAAAACATAAACTTCCATTCATTCAAGAAGATCCAGAGGAGATATATAAGTTTGTCATACTTTGAGCTAAACATCAAGGTAAGTTGTGAAATGTGACATCAGCTCCTCCATTCTTGGATCTCATAATCAAATTTAGATAGACAATTTCTTTCGAAACTCATAAAGCTGTGAAATTTACCATTCCTAAGTGATTGTATTCAAGTGTGCACATTTTCTTGTAAAACAAATTGAGATATCATACAGTTGAGCTATTCTTCTTCTTCTTCTTTTTCTTCTTCTTCTTCTTCTTCTTCTTCTTCTTCTTCTTCTTCTTCTTCTTCTTCTTCTTCTTCTTCTTCTTATTTCTTCTTCTTCTTCTTCTTCTTCTTCTTCTTCTTCTTCTTCTTCTTCTTCATATTCCTCTTTTCTTTCTCTTAACCATTCTTCATTTTCTTTAATTCATGGTATGTAATTTTCAGAACGAATTGAAAATCTTTCAGTATACATGTACTTGCAATATTTTTCTACCGGTTATACCAAGGAGGTACGTACCTTGGTTAAACATGAATATGAACCACATAAAAACACCTTCCAAACAATTTTTTCGTATGATATTCCGCAAATTTGGTCTGACAAGGAGGTACCTTGGTTAAACATGAATTTGAACCACATAAAAACACCTTCCAAACAATTTTTCGTACGATATTCCGCAAATTTGGTCTGACAACCCCCCCCCCCCCCTTCTCAATTCCCATGATCTACTACCATTATCTTATCAAGAGTTAATTTTTATCAAATTGAGAATATTTCCATTTAAAAGTCTTTACACAGAAAGGGATGTCAATTTTATAGAGAGATGATGGAAGCCCTAAACGAAACACGCTTAAAAAACTAAGGTAGGTAATTACTATATAACAAAAGAAATAATTCTTGTTTTGTTTTAACATTTTACCTATTCTATACAAATGAAAGAAGGCAAATATTTCATTCATAGTGAATAGCTTAGAGTTGAAAAACATAAAATTTACATATATTTTGATTTTGGAGAAAGTGAAGGAGAGAGGGAGAGAGAGAGAGTGTGTGTGTGTGTGTGTTTAGCGGAGGTGGAAGGGTAATTCTAATAGCGCATTAAGATAAAAACAAAATAATTCTACATAATACATTGATTTATAACACATTCAAAGAGTACACTTTAACATTTCCTACATTCAATCACTTCCGTAATGAAGATTTATTTCACAGCTTCATGAGCTTCGAAAGAAATTTATGTTAGTGGTATGAGGTACAATAATGTAGGAGCTGATGCCAAAAGCCTATAGCTCGAGGGTTCCAAGAGAACGAGAGCCCACTAGGGGAGCGTTTCATCAAGTGTTTTGTCAGTGATTTTTACCGACAAATTTGCTCTCAGCCAATTAATCGGATGCAAGGATTTCAGTAGCTTATAACAGTTGTCGGTAAAAATCACTGACGAAACACTTGATGAAACGCTCCCCAGGTCTCCCCGGCCTTCTGACAGTATTTTTTTTTCAGGGTTCACTAAACGGATGGCCAGTAAGAGACTGATTTTTCCCCCTTTTATGTAGGCCTATTTCTTTGTTTTATGGTTTTCGTTGGCTATCGGTCTCGCTGGCTGTCGGTCGAGTGAACCTTTTTTAAATGTCAGTCTCGTGGGCTGTAGGTCTACCAAATGAACCAAATTTTGTCAGAGGTGTGGGTGTACATTATAAAAATATAAAAACTGACAAAAATTTCCATAAGGATGGGGATGTAACGCTCCCTTGAAAAAAAAAACACCAAAGTGCCCCTAGACCAAGCTTTTCTGCCCCAAATGCTCTGGATGTAGAGAAAAACCATTTTAGGTATTACAACTGTAATAACTTCAAAGACTATATGAAGAAGAGAATAATATTGTTGGTGTATTAATCGTATCGGATCGGATTATAATGTGGATTATTTTTGCTTACAGCTTTTGATTTTGACTGTCACTCAATATGCCAACATATATTCAAAGTAAATAATATATTGAGTATCATATTATATTATGTTATATCATATCACATAATCTAATACTGTAATGAATATTATGCCATTGATCGATTATTTTTCACTGATATACGATTTGATGTACACTGTCGGAAACAGTCATAGAGCAGAAGACAATTTTTCATAATTATCGTAGAGGGTGTATAAAATATAATAAGAATAAAAGCCCGTATTATATATTTATATACATTCTGCATTATTTTTTTCACGAAAGTCTTCTCCAATATAATGTCTGTACAAACAGTGGGCATTCCTATCCCTATTGCAATAAAAAAAAATTTTAAAAAAATTCGAAAATCATAAATTTGTCCAAAATCAGCATTCTAAATATACCTGAAAAGTAACTTTAGACCCATTTAAAAATTTGGAAACAACCTTTATAGTTCTATTCATAACATTCTCTTTTCTAAAAATTTATTTTTCCAAAAATCCTCACAAAATTTCAATTTTTGACCATTTGAAAACGGACTAATACAAAAATATCCTTTAGGTTTGTTGGATTAAATGTCAACTGTGAAATAGTTATAAAAACAAGACCCATGTAATTTTGACAAGCTGCGGTCATGAAATTTTCATACATGAAGTATAGTTTACATGTTAGACAGAATTCTGTATTTTAGAGCCTCAAACGTTGTTTTTTGTTGTTGTTGTTGTTGTTTTTTTGAAAGACATAATATTAAGACAAATTGAATGAACTTTTTGGGAATCGAAAGAGAAAAACAAAATGCAAGAGTGATCCATAATAAGAACTGCCCTGAAGCAATGGAAAACAGCCCTTTACAGATGCAAAACATCTGCACAGGCTTTTAGATAAGTCCTTGTTTTGTGAACTTCAACATGTATATCTCTTACATGTATTTCACAAAATGTAGCATTTTACTTTTACAGTTTACAGTTTAAGTTATTTTCTTTTATGACCTGTCAATCAAGAGGATTCAAGCGTGAACGATTAAAGAAGATGAACTGCTTCTGAATTGATATTTAGTATTTAAGAGAAAAGCATTTATGTAATATTCGCTCTGTAATTGAACTTAACGAGTGTACAAAGAAAACAAGTTGAGTCGAAGAGAGAGTAAGAATAAGACAATTAAGTCAATTGAGTGATTTCATGCTATAACAGGATTATACGAAAACGTAATTGGTTCTTCAAATATGTATTAGGCATCTTATTTATCGAACTATTGTGATTGTGGTTATTAATCTTGGTATTGATTTACTATTCAATTTCACCATCTCTGTATACAGTGCATATATAAAAAAGTACGCACTTTGAAAAATATCTTCCAGAATCATATTTTCACAATATCAATATGATTTTTTTTGTCAAACAATTATGGGTGAGACTGTGAGGGTCTGTTTCATCGGATGATGATGTTCAAATCAATTATTGATAGTTGACAGAGAACATGCAGTTAGCCTACTGCCTGTTATGCACTTTGGTCAAATTCAAGATTAAGCCATTTTTGCGCACACCAATTTTTGCGAGTTTTACAAAAGCAGCGAGTACTCACTCAAGCGTAAAATAGTGTCAGTACTCATAGTGTCATCCGATGAAACAAACCCTCACCCATAATTGTTTGAGAAAAAAATCGGAAGATATTTTCAAAGTGTGTACTTTTCTTGATACGCACTGTATATCAAACCTGGCAATACTATATTTTCACACTCTTAAGAAATATTGAACCGAAATGGGGCATTACTTTCCTATAGCTAGAAAATATTTTTATAAGAGATAAAAGGCGTCATATTTTCAGCTGAATACATGTATAGTGTAAAAAATATTGTTTTATATTAACTTTGAAGGAGTAAGGACCAAAAGCTATGAGCTGTATTGTGTGTCGTTTTATATCATGTTTATGCTCTTGTTTTGTTAAATGATACTCTGATATTTAAGTTAGGGAACCTGAATTACAAGCTTTGCTTTCCAAGGTTTCCTCCACAATACAGCTAGCATTTATTTACTAACCAATTACAGTGTAAATCTCATTTTGTTTTAAAACTGAATTTATGTGCCAGATTTCATTTTTAATGGTTTTTCTATATGCTCATAATGATTTTTGTAAACTGAAAGTCTTTGTAAATTATTTGCTGTCATTGTGGAAATAAACGAAATGAAATGAAATGAAAAAGCTATGAGCAATAAAAGTACGCGTCTAAACCGACAGTTACGCAATTTACTGCGAGCCTAAGCCATTGGCATTATGACATAGTTCAACACTTACAGCTTAAACTTCAGATTAGCAAAGAGATAAAAGTATTCCTGAAAAAAAAAAATCACTTTACAAAATAATTCACAAAATAGCAATATATGACGCTAATGATATGCATATGCCCGGTTTAGAAAGGTCATTTAATAGGCTATATCTGTTAGCATTATAAATTTCCTAGATATAAATGGCATTTCCCGGATATTCAATTGAAAATGGAGTCTGTCTAATGTACAATAAATTGATAAAGCCAATGTTACAAATCACACGGTTAGTAACCGAGTTATATACCGACATACTGTCTACATCACCTTTATCTCTCTTCTATAGACGACTGGTCTAGAAGACTAAAAAAGTAATGTTTTCGCTTTTATCCCGCCACTCCATCTCCAAGTAGAGGAACGTATCGTCTGTATGCTCTTCTCATCATATGCTCGCCTCGTAATTATCCTAATGTTTCTATCATGATGACATAACCTTTATGTCTCCTTTAGACGACTGGTCAAGAAGGCTAAATTGTCGCTTCTTTCCCGCCATTTCATCTCGGAGCAGAGCAACCGACTGTATGCTCCTCTCATCATCGGCTCGCCTCGTGTTTATTTCCTAATGCTTCTAAAGGTGCGATCGTCGCCTGATGTATGGTCCATAAGGCCAGACAGCTCTCACGGGGAATGGCTAACATTTAAAGGGATTGATTAGCCGTGACAGATGTTATTTAAGTTCATCGACTGGAGATTGATGATTACCGATGTGCAATAAGCGAGCAGGCGTAAGTTTAGCAAACACGTATCGCTTGTTTATTCATAGGCCAATATGCAGTTACATGCGGTTTGACAATCGCATTAGAATTTTGTTTAATATTGCATTTTTTAAATAGAAATAATACATGTTTTTATATGGGTAAGATGCAAAGGGGACATAATTTTTCATGTATTTTTATACGTTTACAAGAGAGGAAAAGGGTCATAAAATGAATAAATTTGGAATTCTATGCTGTCACACGCAAGCGAATAAACTCCCCGGGGGAAAAAAAAATCTTTCTCTCGGATAAAGGCGTCTGTCGCAGTGTTTTGGCAATTAAATGTCCTACGAGATGTTCCTTTTCAAGAAGGAGATCAGAATTCAGTGCTCCTTTATTATAGGTCATGAGCAATAATAAAGAAAAAGGTCAAAATAATGAGAACATGCAACGTAATCACATGGACCTTTATTATCTTTCGGGTTTCAAAAAGAGTTAAAGGGGGTACCCAATGCTGAAACAATGTTAGTTCATTTAAAAGATCATGATTTTATTAGCAGAAAATCATCTGCCTTAAGTTTTTTTTAAATTCGTGTTGCCAGAAAAATCCCCGAAATATGGTAAGACTTCAGGATATTTTGGCCCCTCAGCTGTGTCCCAATTTCAGCTAGGTAACCACAATGACGTCAAAGTGGTTACCCAGGTTCGCGTATTGCAGATGTGTTGCGCGCTAGACTGTACAAAATGCATTACACCTTGCGCGCATTTTGCTATAATTGCGCGACAAGGTAACCACTTTGACGTCATTGTGGTTACCTAGCTGAAATTGGGACACAGCTGAGGGGCCAAAATATCCTGAAATCTTACCATATTTCGGGGATTTTCTGGCAACACGAATTAAAAAAAAAATTAAGGCAGATGATTTTCTTCTAATAAAATCATGATCTTTTAAATGAACTAACATTGTTTCAGCATTGGGTACCCCCTTTAACGCTTATACTGAGTATCAGCTACGTAAACAAAATATAACATGGAATAAACAAAGTAAAACCAAAGGTCTTTAAAATCACGGAATAGATATTATTTTCGCCTCTTATATTTGCTTTTTAGCCTGCAAATCAGAATAAAATAGGCAGCTTATGTTATGTGCAGCTTGGTATTTATTGTAACAAATTAGACGAGATCCTTTAGAGGACTTTAAAAACTCAAAATGGCCCCTGGCGATTATATAGGTTTCTTTAATCCTCATTTTCGCCCCCATGGTACTTAAGGAATAGAAATATTAACCTCCAGACAAAATGATGATCCATGCTGCCACGGTGATCCTTTCAAAATTTCATGTATCGAAGAGGCCACAACAAATGCATTTCCCATCTATAGTTGCATGTTTCCATGGTAACGGTATTCTGATCTTGTTATCTGAGGTAGATATGGATGAAGTTTGTATGGCTTCCAATTTAGGCTCACGTTTCGCGTACACCGTCCCACTGGAGCTTATACTTATTGCGCGTCTGGCGTTAGGTTCACATATCACTTCCTATGACTGGTATAAAGCTAGCTCACTGCATACTATTATTTAACTCCAGTCTAATTTCCAGACGAGAAAGGCATTTGGGATAGCTCTAATCCCGGGGTTCTAATATTATAATTTGATTCTCATCAACCCTCCGAATGGTCAGTCCAATTAGAAGGCTAGCATTTATAAGGTATAGCATTATTTCTATATGAAGAGTTCAGGTTGAATAATCTGAGTCGACAATGAATTAAAATGTTGTGCGTTTTGATGTTGAATAACCTAAAAACGGTGTTTCCATCATAAATATATATATACTTTTTTTTCAATCGTTGAGTATATTTACAGCTTTGACCGGGTGGGGGGCAGGCACCTGGGAACGATTTTGTTACTGGGGGTGCTGTGAGCAAAAAAAAAAAAAGGTCCTCAGCATTTTAGGGTCTCTTTTTAAGTCCAAAAATCTCTCACAAGCAAAAAAAAAAAAAAAAAAAAGGGTCCTCAGCGTTTTAGGGTCTCTTTTTAACTTCTTTTTAGCTACAGCACCCCCAGCACCCCCTACAGCACCCCAGCATCCTCAGCCTTCTAGGGGGTGCTGCGCACCCCCTCAAAAAATTCTGGGGGTGCTGCAGCACCCCCAGCACCCCCGGCTCCCAGGGGCCGGGGGGGGGGGCATATGTCTCCGAAATATCTTGGTCATTCTGCGGATAGCAATGGACTGGGTTTGTTTCAGAGGGGTAAGCAGGAGGGGAAATCGTCCATACGCTCATAAACCAGGGAGAAAATGTATAGGTAATATGGCATTAAAATATCTTGTTTTACACAGCAGATCTCTTTTTGATGAGCGTCTAAAAGACTTCTCTCTATCTATCTTTCTCTCTCTTACTGCACCCCCCCCCCCCCTTACATCTTTTTCTGTTCGACAGCCTATGTGTCAATATTGAACTTGAACCTACGTCTACGTCTTCCTTTTTATTCAACCATCATGGCGCTTTATTTGCGCAGCAGACGACGTAGCACACCGATAGCCATTATCGGAAAGCAAATCCCGAAGATTGCATTGGGTCATCTGAGCTGAAGGTAGCTTCGATGTATAAGACCAAATATTCTGACAGTCAAAAAGTACAGCCTACTGATAGCTCCGGTTTTTTTTTTTTTTTTTTTTTTTTTTGGTTGTCGTTGTTGTTGGTTTTTTTTCAATTTGCTTTTGCCTGTCCCATAATGATCGCAGCTCTGTAATATCGTTACGTTTACCAAGTGGTTTTTCTGGTCAATCGACGAAATTATAAAGCACTCAGTGTTGCAGATTCAGGATTCCTTGGCGGGGGGAACACGTCCGAAAAATATTTGACATTGACAGAAAAGAAAAAGGTCATCATATTTGTAATGTGCTTTTCTACTCCAATTATCACAATTTCTATGTCCCTATTGGGGGGGGGGGGGTATCACAAGCAGAACTAGCGGTTAGGGAAGACTTTGGTATACACTGGTATGGGGACTGCAAATATCCCCCCACCACCACCACCACCACTAGTCAACGCCTCTGTTATTTGCTCGTAAGTTTCCTTTTAAAGTTCGAAATATTTCAGGTTGCTTTTCCCAGGTACTTGATTTGAATTTCCATTTCTTACAACGTGTACGAGGACATCTTGCTGATCTATATACAGATATAGGAATTACTTTTCGCGCTTTTTTCCTCTCCTGAAAGGCTTTTAATCGCAAGAGGATTAATGTTAGATATAGAACGAACCAATGTCGATGATTTGGTTTTCCTCGACAAAAAATATGGTATTCTTTTACGAAATAAAAAATTCCCCTTGACCTTTTCCATTTTGGGGAGAATTAACCCTTTTTGCTCTTCTCGTCTTTGTATGTCATTAGGATAAAGTGGTGCCTCGAGCGCGCCCAATTTGAGAAATGAATCACGTGTATCCTCTGCTCTGGGATTTGTCCCAAGTGTACTTTTTCTAGTCCTTTGATAGTCTACCCACAGGACCGTGGCTTGAATAACAAATAGTTATTATGCCCTACCCGATATTTCATCTCACTAACCATGCTAACAAACACAAGATGCATCTGTATGTTACAGAAGTAACGCAATTCGTGACATTAAATATGAATCTGCGTTCAAGTAAGATGAACACCAGGATGAGTTTGTGAAAAACGGCATATAACGTCTGGAAAGGAGACAACATCAATATAATGGCAGCCGCGGAACGACAACTTCCAGGTTTACCCTCAGTGGCCCCAAATACACTTTCCATTTTGGTGTACAATTTGCCATCAGGATTGTAATCTCCACTTGCGAAATTTTGATTTGTGTGAAACGTTACAGTCATCAGCCATTCCGCGTTATGTGCTGAGTTTTACAATTCATTAGCCTACTACTTTCTTCTCCAAATTAATACTCCACTTTGTTATTGGTTTGGTTCGTCTGTTCAAATTGCAATGTTGTTTTCCCGAAATCTGTGACCCCCCCCCCCGAAAGAAAAAAAAAAGTGGTAGGAACTAAAACCAACAAGAAAGGTGAAATAGAAGCAAGAATATGAAACAGGAACCTACTATGCGCTCACCCCCCCCCCCCCCCCCAGTTTTGATCTTCCACTCAGTTTACTAGTATGGATTGACCAAGATGTACACAATCATGTAAATGCAAAATGAATATGATTTTAACAATATCTAAACATGTCATATGCTTTGTTAACTTGCACCGTAAAGGTTACAGTTGATCGAATTTCCCATGATTTATTACATATATCCCCCACCCCCCCCCCCCCCCTCTCTTTCTTTGTATCTGTTATCGTAACATGCAACGAAGTGTGTCCACATCTACCATTTATTACATACATTCTCGCCCTCTTCTCCCTTCTCTCTCTCTCTCTCTCTCTTTCTCCCTCGCTCTCTTTCTGTGTGTCCGTTAGGAACTAATGCGACAAAGTGTGTCCACATCTACCATTGATCGGGTGAGGATCACGTGATACCGCGAGGCGTAAATAACGATCAGTTTCGAAGGAGTCTATCGCTTTGTTACATAATAGCTATACGTGCTAGAAGCAATAAGGAGGGTATAATTACCGACCATTTAACATGTTTTTTTATCATTAGACTTTATACAATGGAAGGTACTGTTTATACGTGTTTATATATAATATGCCAATACATGTTTTGTTCAGCTGAAGGTAGGCTACTATTTAAATTTTGAAAAGTACAAAAGTGAGTCCAAAATGTGATGGACAGGAAAATGATATGGAGCCGACAATCACATGGAATCCCTTTTAAAAAAAGCTCGTCGAGATATAGTCATGTGCAGTATATGGTTCGGAGTTATACTGTGGTGCGAATGTGGTTTTTATAATTATTATCAGATATTAATTTATTTCGCTTTTTTTAGGTTGGTCATTAATCTTTTCCTAAGAACTTTCAGGAATTCCTTTTTTCTCATATTCTAAGACGAATTGATAAACAATTCAACATGTCGCAATGTTCAATTTAGACACATATACGTTTTTAATTATTTTTCTCTCAAAGAATGCTCATGCAACTTGTAGAAGCCGTGTAAATGTGTGCCCTCGTTTATGCTCCAGAACACTTTCCTCCAAACAGGCCATGGCAAATAAACTGTTTCACTCGTGTTGTAAAATTAATATTCATGGAAATTAAGGCCACATGGGGCACATAGCATCTGAGACATAGCGTGTCTATACCTTACAAAGATGCTTTTTATTCCTTATTTAACGTTGATTGTCTCTTTGTGTGCGCGTCTCTCTCAGTAGCCCATTCTCTTTTATCTCATTTCGCTGCCCCTGTCTCTGTCTTTCTCTCTGTGTTTGTCTGTCCGTCTCTCTCTCTCTCTCTGTCTCTCTTGCTCTCTTCATCCCCTTTGTTTCCTCTCACTCTCCCTCTCTCTTGCTCTCTATTTCGTTCTGTAGCTCATTAACTCTGCATCCCTCTCTGTCTTCCCTCTGCTATTCCATCTCTCCCCGCTCTTTTTATCTCCTTCATTACCTGCTTGTGCTCTTTCTCTTTCTACCCCTCCTTCTCTCTCTCTCTCTCTCTCTCACACGCTCACACGCACGCACACACACACACACACACACACACACACACACACTTCCTCTTCCTCGCACAACTATTTCTCTTCTCAATGTTTTTGTCTCTTAATCTCCTCACATTTTGATCCACGTGTCTGTCCGTCTCTCCCCTCCCCCTCTTTCTCTCTCTTTTAACTTTGCAAAAAACCATACCCTTGATCGACTTACGCTGCTACTGCCCACCCGATCCAGGGTATGCAGCGATAACACAGTTCAAAAAGTGAGAATAATGAAGTCTCGGTTTTTCAATCCTGAAAACTGTCATAATCAATTCCACATTAGAATTTGCAACATGTGATGTTATAGATAATGCAGTGTGCCATCATCTCTCTTTCAATAACTTATAGATTTCATCAAGGTACTGTCGCTACAAATGTCTTTCATTATTGACACCTGCAACAAAAATAGAGATAAGCTCATTAGAAATGGATTTGGTACGACCTTTCTCCTCACTCGGCATTACACAATGCAAATTGCAAAGGGAAATCTTCGGAGATAACAGAGGAATCATTATATTAATAATCGAGGTTTCTTCACGGCTTATAGAGATGACAGAGACTGAGACTGGGAGAAAAGCAAAGGGAGAGAGAGCTAGAGAGAGAGAGAGAGAGAGAGGGGGGGGGGTACGGACAGACAAAGACAAACTATTCAACAAGAATGAAAGAGACGATATAGAAGAGTGAATGGAAACGCATAGAGATAATTATAGACACAATAGAGATAGGGTGCAAGAAAAATAATGAAAGAGAGAGAGAGAGAGAAAAAAAACAAAGATGACGAACGGGAAGAGAGAAGGAGAGGAGTTAAGTAGAGAGCCATGAAAAGTAAGAGACAGGGAGAAAACAGATGGCGTATTTAAAAAAAGACAATACAATACAGTGCAAAACAAAAACATTGCTCGATCATAAAGATAAAACGCTTGAAATATAGCCCCCATAATACTTGATGGCAACATTTTTTCCTTAAGTCATAGTTGATTGTTTTGGGGAGGGGCATTTGTCAAGAAATTGAAATGATTATCACGATTCTGAATTTATCAAATTTATTACAGTTTATCATGGTGATGTGATTCACTTTCGTGTTCAATTTCACATTCTAGTTTTAAAAAGTACATGAGCGCAATAATATACTTTATCATCGTTTTGCTTAATTCATGATCATAATGAGCTTTCGCCTGAATTTTCCTCATGGTAAGCTAAACGTCAGCATTAAATGTTCACCTTTGTTTCCTAACGAATAGAGGCTGGTGACATGCAAGTAGTCTCTCAAAAATACATTATTCACCCTTCCTTGAATTTGATACTCCTTGAAAGGACAAATAAATATCTTGAACTTCATTCTGGACTTTGGCGATCTAAGGGTATGAGTTTCCTATCTTGAGGCTGCTTTTAAAATGCATTTGATTTGACAAGAGATGGAGAGAGAGAGATAGAGATAGAGAGAGAGAGAGAACAAGGAGAGAGAGAATGTGAAAGAAAGAGACACGGGGGGGGGGGAGGGGGGAGAAAGAGAGAGGGGAGAAAGAGGGAGGATGGAGAGAATAGAGAAAGACCGAAAGAAAGATGGAGAGAAGGAGAGAGAGAGAGAGATGATGATGATGGAGTGTTGCCGAGAGAGATGGAGAGAAAGAGAGAGAGAGAGAGATGATGGAGAGAGTGCTGCCGAGAAAGAAGGAGAGAGAGAGAGGGGGGGGGGGGAGGGGGAGTTGTCTTCATTGCTAGTATTATTTAAAACCAGGGTCAAAACAGTCTTAACAGCAGTTCTTCACTTCACACACACCCCGCAACGACACGCTATATATATTTATATATAGTTTCTTTCAAAGTAATTAACAACAAACCACTTGAGAAGTGATCATGGAGAAAGAATGAATCATGTGCATTGACACATAAAACTGTTATTGATTTTTAAAAAAAACCGTGTTGTGATTTTGATTTGCTTCTGTTGTAATTAACGTGAGTGTCCTTGATGATAGACAGGAAGAGAGAAAGAAAGAGGTGGAGATATAGGGAGAGAGAGAGAGAGAGAGGGGGGGGGGGCGAGAGGGGAAAGAGAGAGGGAGAGAGAGCGCTTTTATACTTTTCCACTCCTCATTTTCCCGCCTGGAGGATTTTATCAATGTCGAAGAAATCTCGTCCTCAATCGAAAGAGGTCGACATGTCAGTGTATCTCATGACATCAGATGATCTTTCTGATATAAAGAAGAAGAAGAAAAAAAAGTGAACGTATAAATCAGCAGGTGAAATGGCGTCTAAGCGGTATTTGTGGAAGGGAAAATGGATCAGCGAGAAGTTTTCTTATCCCAAAGCGAATGAAAGCTTAGCGGAAGGGAGAGTGCATCTGGATAAACCTCACGGTTGTCACTAAAGATGTAGTTGAAACCACCAACCGGATCTATTCGAAACAATACGGTCAAGAGCGTCTGTTGTGATTTGTTGTATCATGAACATGATGCTATATCTTTATCGCCTGTTTAACCTGCAATCTCCGTCTGCTCACACCTTTTTTCTTCTCTCTCTAGTCTCTCTCTCTCTCTCTCTCTCTTTCTCTCTGTGTCTGTCTGTCTGTCTGTCTCTCTCCCTCCCTTTCTCTCTCTCTATCTCTCTCCTTTTCTCTCTCTCTATCTCTCTCCCTTTCTCTCTCTCTCTCTCTTTCCCTTTCTTTCTCTCTCTCTCTCTCTCTCTCTCTCTCTCACTCACATTTTTGGAGGATGGGTAGAAAACATTGCCGATTGCAATGTTTTTCTCTCTCTCTTCTAGGAAATCTGTTACAGTATACATAATACAGGTCACATGACATTTCGAACTCGATTGTCGGCACTACACCATAACCAAATCAACATTTCGCACAATTATTATCTGTGTGTACATGTATAAACAAATGGCATGTATTTATTCCATATAATTATTTTCTTTCTAAGGTAATGCAAAAATCATGTCCTTTGTTTACTGTATTGTATCTTAAAAGATAAAAGCAACGAAATACTCGTTATGATGAATCAATAAGTCAATAAAAACAACAAAAATATTTGAAATCTAGAGGTACTATAATTGCAATGTTTAAGTAGGCATTGAGTAAATTTTCCTATGCATAGTTTTTTTTCTCTATAAAAGATTCAGTCAATATCTTTAAAAAAAAGAAAAAGAATAAAGATACATTTTACAGGTTATGGTGATTATCTGATTATGGAATCCCGCAATGTCCTTTCGCCTTTTAGTTCAATCTACAAATTAATTACCAGAAGCTCCGGCCGATAGATTTTCTGTCATACTTTTTTGTTTACGAAAAGGCAAGAAGGGGCCTCTTTTGGACAGATGCGAAACAGATTTTCATCCAGCGTTTGTGTCAATGTGGTCAACGGGGATAAAACAAGAGGAGGTAAACGAAGCTAACGACGAACGGAATGAGATTTGAATGGCCTGGGCATCATCGTCTTTCCCGTTTCACTCATACTATTATAGTTGATGGAATTCAAGTTATCCAACGAGGTTTCAGCGAGATAACAATAACGTTATAGGTGCATAATATTTTGGGGCTGTATATAGCCCTACATGCATTTGTCATACACGGATCTTGATTATGACCAATGTGACAGGTTTTCTTTTCAGGTTATTGTCATACAAGTGCCATGTCCCATTGATCCTATAGGGATATATCGGGATATGGTTACATATTCCCAAATGGATGGATATTCCTATCAGGTACCCATCTACTATACCAGGGTTGAGAGTAGCAAATGTCGATTAATGTTTTGCCTAAGGACCCTGTATTGTAGAACTGCGGCTGGGAATTGAATAGCGAGACGCGAACCTGTATCCTTAAGGCCACGACATTAATTCCTTGGACCTAAGACCAAAGAACATGGTGAATAGGGCCAATGGGACGTAGGACTACAAAAGCAAAACTCTATAAAAGGCGATGTTATAACGATGAACCATTCAGTTTCCTGTCGATTGAACCACGGAACTGTCATCGCTCAGTGGTTTTTAAACCTGTACATGTTTTCAAATCATACGAATTTATACAGACATCTCTCCAGAATAACAACCAAAGAAAGGCTCTACCTAGAGATCTTTAAGCAGTAATACGGTCAATGTGATCTCTTTAATGTGCTCGCCAGTGGCTGACATTACCGAATGCCTCTCTGCAGTGGCGGATTCAAGATTGTCAGAAAGGGGCACCGAACTAAAGAAGATACTTTTTTTTCTTCCCCGGACATGACCCCCCCCCCCCCCCCCCCCTCGAAATAAGTTTAAAAAGTAGTGCTCTCCCTCCCAGGCTCGTTCAGTGGAGTACGAACATTTTTTTTCCTGACATTCAACCATAGGGAGGGGGTGACCCCCTTCGACCCTCTCCCCCTTTGTGGATACCTTGCCTCTAGGTAACATAGTTAGGATTTCACGAGAGCAGTTCTTTTTGCACCAAGACACCTGCTCAAGTCTCTATTTAGTATCGGTGATACGACGTGAGACAAAATGACCCAAATAGTTGCACCTCACTATGCCTTTACGTGTTTGCCTGGACGAATTCCCCCTTTTTACCTGAGATCTAATTGCAAATAATTCACACAACGTTAACCGTTTGTTTACGTTTTCGGAAAAACGCATCAATTTCCGGAATGTGGGGATTCGTGGAAAAGTTATTTAACTGTAACCTACATAGTGAAGTCAGGCTATGAATAAAATGAATAGGCTCATTTCATTTCAAATGTGTTAACGTTAATCATAATGACAAAATTTGCCTTTCTGCCTTGTAGCACAATTCTCGTCATAGTAATCCATTGGAAACCCACTCCTTTCTTTGCTTATTTATATCTACATCATCATTATATAAATACATTTTCCTAAAAGTTTAAACGTTCTATGCAATACATCGCTGCTCATTCTCCTTTGACAACATGGACACTAATTGATAAAGATAATAACAAAAGCCATTTGGAAGCAGTACAAAACAAACACACATAGGCTCTTTTTACAAAATATATACCTGTCTATGATTAAAGATAAAGTTGAGTTCTGGGCCCCGTTGCATAAAACTTACCGTCAATGGTAACTCTGCTATCAATGGTAACTACCATGGCAACATCACTCAACAGCCAATCAAAATCAAGGTTTCCATGTGAGTTACCGTTGATGGCAAAGTTACCGTTGATGGTAAGTTTTATGCAACGGGGCCCTGGTCATACGATTACATTGTAAAAGAAACTGTCTCAAAACAACTGGGATAGGTTGACCATGTCCTCATAAGAACTGGTGTATACTGTGAGGTTTTGGAATCATCAAATGATAAGAAATAGACCCAATCTCTCTGAAAAGCACATGTACTGCACACAGAAATGAGGACTGCACACACAAGTGGTATGAACGTTTCAGCTATATTTTCTCGCTTCGAACATGTCGAATACGAGGGAAATTCAAGAGCAATCCTTTTCAGGGGACATTTCTACTATGATGTTCTTCAAAACTGACATAAAAGGAATGAAAAAGCTCACAAATTATTTTCCACCTTTCCCAGAACTCAACCTTCTCTTTGAATGCATGGAAAAGCGGATTCAATAACGAATTGCTATTATAATCGCTATTATCTTTTAAGCAGAAGATTATATTTAAGAAATAACTTTTTAACAGATCTCGGTCACAGTCGCCAAATTTAAAACAACAAATTAAAAACTCTTTTGTTTAATAGCAATTTTTTTCATCTTCCTTTTCAGGTTTACTCCTCGTTTTCACCTGTTCCTTGTCCCTATGTCCCTAGGACAAATTCTTTTTTTTTTTTTTTTTTCATTTTTCATTTCTTTTGTCTCTTCTTTTAAAAAAAAATTCTCCATCTTATTTCCCTTCTCATCCTTTCCTCTCTCCATGTTTCATAATACTTTCATCCTCTCCTGGGCCCCATTTCACAAAACTTGTCATCAATGACAAGTTGCAATAGCTGTTATAAGCTACTGAAATCCTTACATCTGATTGGGCTGAGAGCAAATTTGTCGGTAAAAATCACCGACAAGACACTTGATGAAACGCTCCCCTGATCTTCTTCACTATCCCTTTTTCCTGAATGTGGTGGTATAAGGGGATGCCCCCCCCCCCACACACACACAAACATTCAGTCCATGGAGAAGTTTTGAGAGTGGAAACCAATATTTATTTCCCCTAAAAGATATTTACTTTATGAATTTGATTGCTATTTTTTCCACCCCTACCCCCACCTAGCGACATTTGGAGGACTTGTGAATTGACCCGTTTTCCCATTTTCGATCGAGAAAAAGTTGGCTCTTAAACATTTTTCTTGACATCAATTTGCCCCTACCTCCCCCAACGCAAGTTTCATATTACATACTCGTCCGTTTTTTCTCGGTCGTCTTAATCCCTACCAGTGCTTTCTTCATTATAGAATGGAGAATTTATTAATAGCTTCGTACATGTCATACTGATTCATGACTCTTCAATGAGTCAAGAACTGTCAGAAACATTATCAACAGCAACCAGAAGGAAAAAAAGAGATTAAAAAAAAAAAAAAAAAAACAAACAAACAAAGAGCGGAAGATTTAACATCATCACCTTTGACTCCCCCCGGTGATCGAAGATGAGTCATCTGGTCTGTCAATAAAAGATTCCATCGCCTTGTCCTCGTGATCCCCTCTCTCACGACCTGCATTCAAAATAATCTCTCAAAAAAAGCGCCACGATTAGCCTCCTCTTCAGACGTTGGCGTCTCGTGACTTTGTTGAAGCTGTACGGATATCTAGCATTTCTTGTGAGTTTTCACTTGTGTAATGAAACAATGACAATATTATTTATCTTACTTTCTATATACCTCTGTTTGCTTTTTTTTTCAACGAACAGTGATGATTTATCTCTATAATTTCATGTTCATCGGCATAATTACGATAGACTCTTTTATTTGGTATTCTGATGACTACGCCAAGCTGGATCATTAATAACAATAATTAGTTTATTCATATCGATTTAATGTAAAGAAACTATATAGCACTGCAATTTCATAATAACCATAATTATTACGAAACTATAAATCGCTTGGTTAAAAAAAGCGCTTCATCTGTCTGAATGGAAGGCTAAAGATGTGGGGGAATGCTGTTCGAACTCATGCCAGCTTTCGAGTCGTTGCACTTAATTTCAGTTCGGACAAATTCATTTCGATGTCCCCAGTGAGTGCAGAGGCGAGCAAGCGAAAAATCAAGTTGTGCGTATTATCAGACTTCTAGCTTGGGAATACACCATTTGCCATCAAGCTAAAATTGTTATCTTCTTCCTTCTTACTTGTGTCCAATATTGAACATGTTGGAGCTTGTTTTGAAATTTTTGCCTGCGTGTAATGTGAGAGGTTCGGGCTACTGTTGCAATGATTCTACCAATTCTCCTGTCTTGTTCTAAAATGGTTTCCTTCCAGTTTAAATTGTTGTTGTTCAATACATAGATAAGATTAAAGATCCTATCAATATCTTGATAAGATTCATCTTCATCCGCGCACTGTCATTTTTCTTCCTTTTTGGGGCCGGGGAAGGGGAGGGGGTTGAGGAGATTAATTTGTTTTCTTCATTCTTGGCAGTTTCTAATACAGATATAGAAATATTTGGATCAAAAGTGTATTACTTTCTTCGTTTTCTATCTATGTCGGTTTCACCATATTTCATCCATGCAACAGGGGGAAGGGGCACAAACCAAAAATATTGAGAAGAAAATCTACATAAAATATACTCAATATTTCAATATAATTTCATACTAAGTGTCAGAAAAGATGCAAGCAACAACCAGAAGAACAATCGAAAAATATATATTCGAAGTCGGTAATCTTATTTCCATTGATATGCTGCTAGAGAGAATGCAGATTAGCTTCAGATTTGCGACTGTAAATCTGATAAGTGACTAAAGTGAGGGATAATCTGATTGACGTCAATGAAAAGAAAACCAATTTATCGTGTATTAAGGGCTTTTAGGAAATGAAACAAACATTTTGTACTAATTTTTGCTTTGAAAACCTTTCAGAAAAGTCTGGTTCGGTATCTAAATGGGATGTACTTTATTACTTTGAACTTTGGTGTTCCAAATACTGTATCCTACAAATACTTTCACTGAGTTTGGGTATTCAGTTTTTAAAACACTTCTACTTCTAACGTTTGTACCTGAAATTAGGCGAATAGTCCTTGACATTATTCCTTTCATTATCATCTTTTATTATCTGTTATTACCATTTGTTACGTTTTATATATTACTTTCTAAATGACATTTTACTTAGTTCCCTTACATAAAAAGAGTTGCATTATCCATTTCTGATTCTATTTGATTTAACTGCAAGTCGTAGGAGATTTAATTAGATTCAATTTTATGACACGACTCGTATTTTTAGTTTAGGATATGAGAGAAAAGCATTTTGCTTTGCTTTTTCATATACTGAATTGTAATGGTATTAATCTATGCTATACATGAATATTCCTCTCAGATTACTTACTACAAGTTTTATCATTCTCATGAAATTACAGAAATCTGTAACGAAATGCATACATTTCGGATTCTCTACAGTTACAATATGCTGTACGTCATATTGAAAGTTTCATACTAAAAAGTTTTCAATTACTTTAAGTCGTGTTGCAGCATGCGAGCGTGTTTACCCCTCCCCTTTCTCTCCCCCCCCCCTCTCATCCAAATCCTCTCTCTGAATCGGGTACATCCCACATGGAAGATCTTCAAGCATTATCTTGCGATTTACAGGGCGATCCGTAAATCGACAAAACGTGCCGAACCCCACGTTATGGAACAGGCTCTCTCATACCGAAATTTTTGCCGCCCCCTCCTGGCTCTTATATTCTGTGTTGATCAAAAAGAAAGATGTTTAAAGTGACGTAATGCCTTCCACCCAAGAGATAAAGATCACCACAACCTACAGAATAATCGATCGAAGAAACGTGCATGGGTGTATTAGTGTGATTGAAATAAAGCGCGAAGAAGCCTCATCAATATCATTACCCGAAATAAAAATAAGATATGTCAGAGGAGTAATCTGCAATATCGACTTGTGAACTAATGAGAAAAGTTATTTTCAGACAAATACACCTACAGTTTTAGTTTTTATCTGTGCAGAGAAACTTACGACCCCCAAGGAATTGTTACATTTTGCATGATGACTAGACAAAGAAACATAACCTACAACAAAAACTCGTATATAGTTTTCTGCCGTCAACATCGCACGATTCACACCAAATTATAAAGTAACAATATGAAGGATGTACGTATATATATATATATATATATATATATTGTATCTGTTTATTATACGATTTCATCCATTCTTTCACAGCCATCTAGCATCCACCAATCCTACCCCATATAAGCTTACATCTGAGTCATCATACCTAATTGTGAAAATATTTTTTTTGTTCTGGGTGTGCTTTTTATTCCGATTTTGAAATCGTCAACAGGACATGCACGAGATCATGCATTTGTGTTAGGTGAACAGAAAGGCATTTGTTCATGAAAACAGTTTTTGCATTTCTTCTTCTTTGTCATCATGTTCAAACACACTTGGAATTCTACAACGTTCTATCTGTGCCCAGAACAAAATATCATTTCAAGAGAGTAAAGAGTAAAAGAAAAATTTGTTACAAAACAAGTTACAATAATTGTTATAAGCCACTGAAATCCTTGTATTTGATTGGCAGAGAGCAAATTTGTCATAGATATATGTGACAGTTGTTATTGATAACAAATTTTATGAAACGGGGCCCAGATGAGTAAGCCAAGTTATCATCGTGTATTGACACGTGTCTGTATAGGTCTCTATCTTTTATTCATGCCAAGGTCTCCATTTCAATTACGCTGCTATCCTTAATATCTTAAAGAGTAAGAAAGTTGGAAGCTATGATAAACCTAAAGATATATACAGGAGCCGCGCTAGAAGGGGTATTGTGGTAAAATAGGGTGACCCCCCCCCCTTCAAAATGCTCTCGCGACGCCCCTGCATGTATAGCAGAAGCGGTCCTTATCCACTCTCATCTACCGTAGATATGGACTAAGTGGCTATTAAATTTCAAATCCGGAGAAAGAGAAAAAGGAATTTGTAGAATAAAGAGAAACTTTATTGATGTGACCTTGACAAGAAGAGGACTCTGCATGTAGGGGTGGCAGGGGCTCGTGCACCAGGCGCCGCATGCAAGGGGGAGTAAAACACGTAAAGAGGGGGGGGGGGGGGAATGCGAGAAAATTTCTAAATTGTTGATGTTATTTCGCGGCTTTTCTTCTGGGTTTTGTTAAGTTTTGAGCCCTAAATACACAGACAAAGGGCATTATTTCATTTAGATAAAAAGGGGCATCCATTCGTAAAATAATATTATTGATAATACGATACAGATAAATCCCGTACTTCATGTCACAAAATCAGTAGTTTAGAGTAGGTTCCAGACAGTTTATCTCAAAACTTAATTCTATACCCCCAAGGTCAGATTATACCGGTGTACCGATTGATCGCAAGCAAGGATTGATGGGCCGTTTCTCAGAGAAGGGTCTCATAGGGAATGCAAGCATGGCAGTCGATTAGAACCAGGTCAATAGATCTCCAAATACAATAACAGTATTTAATGCGGCCATTATCCCATCACGGTCGTAAAAATGAAGCTCATAATTCTTGTTATCATGTGCAACTGTCGGATTCGAATTATTAAACACGTTTGTTATTATGAAAGAGTGATGGAATTTTGATTCCAAAATGTATAGTAAGGCATATACGTACTCGGGGAAAGGATGTAAGATAAAGAAAGAGAAAGGGGAGGGAGTGGTAGGGGGGGGGAGGGTGAATGTGTGTGTGTGTGTGTGTGTGTGGACGTATTATCCTATGATAATAGTATGCGAAACAACATTTATTTATTTATTCAAACTACTGGACTATTATACATCTATGCATTGAATGACAGCTCTATATAATGAACAATGGTGGTCATTTTCACATTATTGTGAGCAATTTCAAAGTGTCCCATAGGTCATGAGAAACTTTTTCGTGAATGGAAACTTCGCCCCAGTCGTCATTAGCTTTACACTTAATTTTACTGGTTAATCATTATTACATCACATCGGGGGCCTCTCAAAAACACTTTGATTTGAAATGTATGGGGTTGGACCAAATTTACAAATAAGCCGAATTATTCTCCAATAAAGAAAAAATGCACAAAAAAGTTAATCAAACCGAAAGTTCAAATATACCGAAGCCTCAACTATGGGTAGGCCGACTTTCTTTTTAAATTTGTTTCCTGATTTAGATATATTTTTGGATTTAATAAGGTTTATTCAAAAATTCAACGTTACAGCTAAAAGCTGATACATATTGAATTTGCACATTGAAAATACATGCATAAAAAGAATCCATGTTATAACAAATCAAAATAGATCAATAAATAAAATGAAATTATGCTACTAAATCATCAATATGATAAAGGTTTAATACTTTATATACAATTCACAGAAGTGAATGGCAGTGAATTGAAGTGGAAATTTAATTTAAAAAAAACAACAACAAAAACTATAAAGGTAATCAAATCTTTATGTGGGGGATAATAATCCCGATTTCCCACTCTAGCCATTTTAAGGGGAAAATGTGTGTTGGAAAACAATTACACTTTATTGACACTGTGAATTCTCTGAAAATGGAATAGTCATTTTTATCCTCTGATTACCGTTTTGTCGATCGAAATCGTTTTCACGAAGTGGCCTCGTAGTGCACGCAGCGACAAAAGTAGATTTCGAGAAAAACGCATTTTAAAAGTTAACGTTATTCAAATTGTGATTTCTGGGGTTAAACGTACATTTTCCAGGATTTTTTTTATAACGACATAGTACAGAATTAAACTATTCTGCCCATATACTTTTTGTTTACAATAAATACATAATCAAGAGGGTATGCTGTTACAAACTGTGGGGACGGTTTGTGAAAACGACGCGTATATGGAATACGCATTTTTTCGTTTTCACGAACCGTCCCCACAGTTTGTAACAACATACCCTCTTGATTGTCAGCTCAGTATGTATTTATTGTAAACAAAAATTATATGGGCAGAATCGGTAAATTCTGTACTATGTCGTTATCAAAAGAAATCCTGAAAGATGTACGTTTAACCCCCGAAATCACAATTTGAATAACGTTAACTACCGTTTTCACGAAGTGGCCTCGTATAGCATGTATAGTGCGCGCAGCGACAAAAGTAAATTTGGAGAAAAACGCATTTTAAAAGTTTACGTTATTCACCTTGTGATTTCGGGGGGATAAACGTACATCTTCCAGGATTTCTTTTGATAACGACATAGTACAGAATTTACCGATTCTACCCATATAATTTTTGTTTACAATAAATACATACTGAGCTGATAATCAAGAGGGTATGTTGTTACAAACTGTGGGGACGGTTCGTGAAAACGAAAATATGCGTATTCCATATACGCGTCGTTTTCACAAACCGTCCCCACAGTTTGTAACAGCATACCCTCTTGATTATGTATTTATTGTAAACAAAAAGTATATGGGTAGAATAGTTAAATTCTGTACTATGTCGTTATCAAAGGAAATCCTGGAAAATGTACGTTTAACCCCCGAAATCACAATTTGAATAACGTTAACTTTTAAAATGCGTTTTTCTCGAAATTTACTTTTGTCGCTGCGCGCGCTACGCGGCCACTTCGTGAAAACGATGACGGAATGTAACAGATGCTATAATGAAGATCGTCCGTTATAATGCTCAATGCGCATTTCTTCGGATCATGCTTTCCGAGAAATATGGAAGAATATTGGTCCGATATTTTCCTCTGATAGTCTGTCGTCTCAAAATATTTTGCCGTGCGGGAATTAAAATGTCATGGTCTCATTCCTTGTAATGGGTTTCGATGATATGCTTTCAAAATGCCATGCAAAATACATATTCTAGATTCGGACAAGTAAATTCATTAAGATTGTGTAGTGTATATGTATATAGGCCATCAATAATGTTATGCACATTTGTAAAGTTGTTATTGTTTCACCGAATGTGGTTCGAATCTGAAATGACGTAGGTGCGACTTAGGGAAGAGAGAGAGAGAGAGAGGGGGGGGGGGGGGTGGAGGGGGCAGGGAGAAGTGAGATAGGGAGAAGTGAGGTAGAGAAAGGTAGACGAGGAGAGGGAGAGAGATAGAAGTGAGATAGAAAAATAGAGGGGGGAGAGAGAGAGAGAAAGAAAGAGAGATAGCTATCCCAGCATGTATTTTCCCCATAGGCCTGTACTCGATATCATTCTTTCATTTTCTGTATTATGATTGACAAAGTCAGACACATTAAATACCTTTTCACTGTATTATGATGGTTCTGCATGCCATGGTAATGAATAATTCTGTATAAATGAACACCGAATTATCCTTATTTTTTTTTTCATGGAGTAATAATTCTTCCAAACAGAGATATTCCATAACATGTTATCTTATTCAGATGTGGATATGTTATGCTGTCGGTTTTTTGTTAATCATAATTCGTCGTCATTTGGAAAATGAAATTGGACGTCATTTTATGACTGAATTCAGTTCATCTCAAATACCAACGGCAATCACAAAATGTGTCGATAAATCTAATACATTGATCGTAATATCACCCGGTGTGCGGTCTGCCTGGGTGGGGTCCGTGTAGCGAACTAACGCCAAATGATCAGTATCGTTGCTTTCGATATTATATTGTTTCTCACTCCTTTTAAAATGCTATTTGAAATGATTATGATATCATTACAATCATCATTTAGTAATTTTGTTATTTTGTTTGTCTTCTGATAATGATTCAGCCGTTAATCCCAATAACGGTATAAAGAAAACAGATGAGAAAATGAAGAGGAGAGAGAGAGGGTAAGAGAGGAGAAGGGAAGAGAGAGAGAGAGAGGGGGGGGGGGGAGAGAGAGAGATAGAGAGAGAGAGAGAGAGAGAGAGAACAAGAAAAGAGTAAAGTTAAAACGTTCAGATGACACAGCAGTGACCTCGCTTTCAGGTTTTATATGTGAACACGGTTTGATATTGTCTGTAAAGCTTCTAGACAACACAACATTCCAGAAGCGCACAGTCATCATCCATCTTTCCTCTCTTCGTCTGCTAATAGTCGCGGAGAGGTACCCCTTCAGATATACTGTTACAGGGGTATAGGTGTTAGGATAAACACCGTTTAAACGGTTACGAATATACCGTAGTCATTGCTGTCCTCTGAACTCTTCAATAAAAGACTTTTGTGAATGTTTTTGCTAGACAGATATTTTGCTGTTTACACTTTCCATTTAAGTTCTGAAAATGACACGTTGTATTATTATTGCATTAAAAACTTAGCCTTTCTTAAAATTTTGCATAATTATAATACGCTGCGTATTTAATTATTTGATATATCTTGCACATTCGGTGATCCCACAAAATATGGTTTTAAATATATGGATGGTGCTTCTTTTCCATAGACGTAGACATAGAACAGTGGCACCTGGCTTCTTTGATTGAATGGAAATAAGACCCCAATAAAGAAATTTCGAATTACATGTAGGGCCTATGTAAATAATACTTCCCTCCATAATTGTCATGATTGTTATCATGTAATGTATACAGTATTCTAAAGTGATGATAATTGTTATGTAACCAAACCTACAATCATTTATATTAGTCATCGTCAACTTATCGGCATTTTTGCTTTAGAAGTTTAGGAGTTTTATGCGTGAATTGTTTTGTCATCATGCACCAGATGTATGCGACATGATTATGATATTCGAAGGATCACTTCATAGTACACAATGGAAGGATAAAGGTGTGATATCAATGAATTAAATTTATGGCATTAACAATCTATACATCAAACATAGCAAATGTAACATTTCTAACACTAGTATGTTATATTCATAATACAACATGTAGGAGACTGAGAGGTGTATAGATTGAAAGATATCAGGTTGCGATAGAGAAAGAGAGTAAAGGTGAGTAAGTATATCAACGTTGCCAGAGTTAGCAGAATTATGCTTTTTGACAGAATTTTGACCGATTTTAGCATAATTCTGGTGTTTTGGGGTTTTTTGCTTGTCAGAGAATTTTTGAGCAAAAATATACCCCCAAAATGCTAATAACCTCTTTTTTTTTTTTTTTTTTTTTGCTGGTCAGAGAATTTTTGAGTAAATACACCCAAAAATGCTTAAAAACCTCTTTTTGGGCAGTTTTTTAAAATTATTTTTTATTTAGCAGAATTTAGCGCTGCTCCCTATAGCATAATTTCATTTTTAACGCTGGTCACACTGGTAAGTATAGGAGTGTGGAAGGGAGGAAGGGAAAGGGTTAGAGGGAGCGAGGA